>QVOB01024525.1:0-12585 GCA_014839585.1 Pseudomyrmex concolor
ACGCAGGATCGAAAAGACAGGTTTTACAATATTATTGATTTTTTTTGAAGAAAAACTGCTAATATCTTATTGATGCAAAACATTTCGTTGCGTCAGATAGTATCATCTATTGATGATACGCCAGTGTTTTAAATAATTGCATTTCAGAATATGATGATCATTTATACATAAATATAATAGTTTTGTGTGTTGGATACAAAACTTCAAAATTTTTTTCATAAAAGAAAAATAACTTACTTGGCATATTTCTATGCCTCTTGTTGTTACGTGAAAGTAAAGTCAGCATTATAATCCGGTCGATAAGGTATTGGCACATAGAAGATATTCTGTGACTGATAATACGATCGAAGAAAGAGTGAAATTACATGAGAAAATAGTTTTTTTTCTTTTCATTTTCTGGTGTAGAATCATTACTTTTCTTCATGTATCAGCTCTATGGGATCTTACATGTCGTAGACAAAGAGACTGCGTTCTATGTTTCTGTATCTATAAAATCGAGAAAATTACACAAGTTATGCATAGACATTACACTTCATTTTTTTTTTTTTTTTTTTTTTTTTTTTTTTTTTTTTTTCTAAATAAGTTTAAATATTTCTACAGATTATATACAAAAAATATACATGTATTAGCGCGTAATACATTGTGTAATCACACATGCATCGATTGCTTTGCAAGTTTTTTAACGCTTTTTGTTCATCATCAAAAGGATTAAAAAGAGAAATGGATATTTTATACTACAAGATATATTTGCAAGTATACAAATGTGTGTTAGTAAGTGTGTTGTAAGATTAACCGAGAAAAAGACTCGCGATTAAATTTTGATAAGTAGGACTTAATTTCATATGTAATGTTTACTGAGAACAATTCATATTGAATTTAATATGTTTGTGCGAAAATATGACAAGTCTCAGTTAATGTGAATGTTGATTATCGTCACTGGTGTTTCGTTGAAGACAAAAAAAAAACATAGTTTTCACTTATGAGCTCGCAGTTTTGTATAATTACGCTTTTCAGATGCAAGTATAGCTCATTGTTAATAACACATGGTCGATAGCGGAACAATACAAAGTGTACTATAACTGGTGATGAGGAAACTTGTGTGTGTGCGTGTGTGTGTGTGTGAGAGAGAGAGAGAGAGAGAGTATGTGCGGAAGGGAAGTTGATCATAGAGACAATTAAGAGTATGCCCGTAGCTGCTGTAATCATAGCGACAGTAGAGATAATGTTGCTGAAGACAATGACCGCGTGATAGGGAGTAATTACCAATTATATACAAACATCATATATATATATATATATATATATATATATATATATATATATATATTATATAAAAAAAAAAGCTGAAGGTACGGCGAAAGACTGAAACACATTGATGGTAATTATATTAACGAACAAGAGATAAGAGAAAAAAAAAGACGATCACAATAATGAACGATAAGTTATAGATGCTGATGTTGTTAATGTTGTTGATACTTGAGCAATCATTGTTGTTGACGTTTGTTTCCCATGACCTCTCTTTGCAAATTGTTTCATAGTAGGCTTCACGACGGCTCTGCACGACCTTCCGAACGGGCGTAACGTACCAAATATAGTTTCTACCAAAGACTTTATCAAATATATCCGCATTATGAGAGAAGAGAGAGAGAGAGATTCGTCGCGATCATGTGCGACAAAAATGCAATGTCGGCTGTTCTGACAGAGACACAAGTGTTGATTGAAATAGCATTCGCTCAAATTAATATTCTACGTGCATTTCTCACGTTCGCTTTTCTTTCTCATACTACCAATCAGTTCAGAGATACCACTTGTATAGAGATATAATATCATCGGACGTACGCGAGTACGCGATTAACCCAAAGCAACAACGTTATCCTACCTCAATACTATGAAAAGTTGGTGGTACTTGTTTACTTTTGCAGACGTGCAAAATCAATCATTCGTTGCCATGCATACTTGTATACAGTAAAAAAATTATATATTTATATAACGTTAAATGTGTTCTACATAAATTCAGAGATGTGTTAGACTTTCTAAAACAAATCCCTTATTTTTCGCGAAGCGATAACAAACGCTCTGAAATATTCAAAAAATCGTTAATCTGAAATTATTTCTTCATTCGCAAATACATTTTCCATTTATTTTTTCTTCACCATCACAACAAAGAGCTAATAGGAAATTGCGTGTGTGTATATATATATATGTAAAACTATAATATAGTACGTTATTAATTTCTATATATGAATGGTTGTGTACGAAAGTGTTCGTCTGCGTTTTTATGGAACCGTCTCTCCCCTTCGGAAGAGTCTGCAGCAAATTTGTAAAGTGACTGAACATTATTTTTAACGCGTGCTATAGTTAATAATAATAATAATAATAATATCTCTATATGGACATTCCGAAAAAAAATAGAAAAACAAAAACACCTTTTAAAAAAAGAAATAATCACATTCGTAACCCGCGTATATTGCACGTCATGGACTAGTAATGTTAGCAGCTTCGACGCCTTCTATGTATCTAAATATATATATATAGATGTATACATCACACATTACGTATAAAATACAAAAAAAAAAAAAAAAAAAAAAAAAAAAGAGCTGGACTATATACATATATATATAAAAGAGGAATAAGAATATTTATGGATGTGATCCGCTTTCCGATATGTGCTACACACAATTTCTTCAAAAAAAAAAAAATTGTATCGTCGTTTCAAAATTCTGATTTTCTTCTCTTGCATTCAATTTCGTTACGACTCGGATTTATTTATTTAAAGAAACGTAACTCGATTTAATCTAATTTTGTGAAAAATTAACATTATCGTTTACGTATCGATTCTCTTGTTACAGTATTATATTGACTATATAAAATATATAATTGTCTTCAGCAATACTAAGAAGAAGGAGAGTTCTCTCGATTAAGTTGAAATATTCGCGACATCGTATAGCGTGATTGATCCCATTTCTCTCTTGCGCGCTTTTAGGAAAGACATAATCATCGTATGTACACAATTTATGTAGAAAATTTTCAATCTTCATACACATATCACAACATGCAATCCTCCTATTGAGCCTCTTATAGTAGTTTTCCGATTGAACGATTGCACGCTTTTATTCAGCGAGAACACGACAAACGCGCGAAATGACGTTACATTTACTTTATTCGTAAAGAGATCGCGATTTTCCGTTGAGAAACTTACGCTCTTTTCTTACGCTCAATTCGGCCGAGCTGGCGGAAGAAAGAAAAAGAGAAAAAACAGATTTATTCCAAACTTTTGTACGACATATGTTAAATGTTACTATATATATATATATATAATATACTGCTAATTAGAGTGTACATAAATATGCGTGTAAATTTGTATGTGTGTTTGCGGGCGTGTTGTGTGTGTACATATGAATATATATCTTTCTCTATGTATGTGTATGTATGTGTGTGTACATATATGTGTGCGTTATGTGTGTACATGTATATATAAATTAAAAAAATTTATATATATACATATACACACGCATGTATATGAATTATTTATTGATAATCTGTAATTTTCAAACAATCTAAGCCTATTGCGGTAAAAATTATTATACTGTATACTCAAGTTAAAAAAAAAAAAAAAAACAAATAGTTAATTGAGAGAGTCGTTATTGAAAAGTTGCAAAAAAAATACTTCCGAAATAAAAATTAATTTAACAATGAAACAAGTCTCGGCTCTGTTGCATCGAGCTAGCTTAGTATCACACGATCACGAAGATTCTCTGTGTAAAAAAAAAGAGAAAATCTTTTTTTTATATAAAATATTATATAGGATGTGTGTGATCGATATAAACAGAAAACGCGCTGACAACGCAAGCAAAACTTTATATGTATATATATGTACGATGTTTTTTGTTATAATTTGTACAATATATATAATCCGTGTATGTATATTAAAGATAGATTTATCAACACACTTTTTTGCACAATCTACATGTGCGATTGATACATTTCTGATGTAAATCAAATCGTGTAATATAATTTTCCAATTAAATCGTCGGGCATTAAATGTATTAAAAAAAGAAATCGTATGCTAATTTGAAGGAAGGAAGTGAAGTGTCTCGCTTCGCGAACTATGGTAAAAAACAAAAGAAGACGCGACTCTTCGTCAGTTTCTGAAGCGGACTTACATGCACAATCGAAATTTCAATTCAAAGAAAACAATTGTATGTTTGCATAGATTTTTATTGAGCTGTAACTTTTTGATGAAGTAAAAAGAAACAGGTTTAGTGCGAAAGACGCGTTCGATTATGACAAAATAATTTTTATAACATTACTTTACACCTGCACAATGTGTGTGCATGGTTTTTTAGTATTTTTGTTGTAGAAAATACATACAGATATCGTCGTATTGCATAAGGGTTTATGTTACCTACGCATCTCGCAGATAATCGTGCCAGCAGAACAAAAAAAAAAAAAAAACTGCAATGACGCTGCAAACACGGGAGATAACATTTCCTAAATATGAAGTAGTATATACATATATATACAAAATAAATTATATATATAATATATATATATAAAATACACTATATACATATATACATACATACATACACGTATAAAGAGAAAGTGAGAGAAAGAGAAAGAGAGAGAGAAAGAGTACACAGTGCACGAAGAGACTCATTGTTACTGAATATTAAATTAAATAACGAAAAACAGCACATTTTTTCGCGTGTGCATAGTTATAATAGATTTATCATCCTTCTTACAAGGATTACTGATATACAAAAAAAACAAAAGTTACAATGCTATATAGATTTTTTTTATAAGAACTTTACAAATAGATATACAAGAAGAAAAAAAAGACAAAGATTTTACTATCGATATAATTGCAGGTGTTCTGCATTTTATAATACAATATAATTTGGCGTATCTTTTTTGTAATTGATTTTATTACCGCTTGAGAGAATAAATAATTTTTATACGAATTAAAAAACAAAAAAAAGACGCGGTTTTACTTCAATAAACAATTAACTAAAGGAAAAGAATTTTTTAACGATAAAATTTACTAAGCATAACATGTATACACGTACATAAAAAAAAAAAAATATATATATATATATATATATATATATGACCAATTCCTATGTGTGTAATCAATATTGAGAGACGTGTTGAATGATTTTTTAAATATACGATATTTGTGATAAAGAAAAACAAACCTGGATACTAACAACTTCCGACTAGTATCCGAAAGAATGTACAAGTGCACTGTGCAGCAATTGCTACGAGAAAAAAAATAATTTGTAACGTTCTTTCATTTGAAGAAAAAAAAAGAACAAAAGAAAAAAACACACAAATGACCCTATATACTACTTCATGTTTTTTCGCAGTGGGTGTATAGATAATGTGTAGCAAGAGTGAGTTACACGGGACACTTTCCAGCTGTGATGTTAACAATAGAGAATTCATGTGAGAGAGAGAGAGAGAGAGTCATGGATGTCAAATCTGTGCGTAATTATGTGCGTATTATCGCGCGAAGGACAAAGCAAACCAAAAAACCAAAAAAGAAAAAAAAGACGCCGCGAGTCGGTGTGCAGCGCATATCGACTTTATATATTTACGAATTCTACTAGCGGTTAACGTCATTGCTAATGAAGAGAAAACGCATATTAATTAAAAAAAAAAAAAGTAATAACAAAAAGGAGAAAAACAGCAAAGAGAAAAACAAATGGCAAAAAATTACGCATTCTTATAAACAAAAATCTCACAATAATTTCCTTCGAAGAAAAGGAAAGAGAAGGGAAGGGTAAATGGAAGAAGAAGAGAAATATATCTCTGTGACATCGGGCTTTATATGCAAGTATACGTATAGAACGGTGGTTAAACAGAATAAAATTCCTAGTTATATGAATTGTAAGAATTATTACCGAGTAACATTGTTATCACTACCGCTATAGTTGCTAAAAATAACTAACTTCTCTCTCTACGATTATTATACGAGACTATACTATCACTAATAGAGAAACTACCGTTTTATCTATTATTATTATTATTATTATTATTATTAACACTACACACACACAGGAAAAAAAAACAAAGCTACCGCGCTGCTACCATTGTCATTATAAAATTGTCCTTGTAATTTTTGTATGCCAAATGTATACTCTGATTAATTAATTAATTAATTAATTGGAGCGAACGCGCGTGCTCGCTCGCGAGGAAAAACGTCGTCGACGTTTGAGAGATGAGAAACGCAAAGTGAATGTAACATAAATATAAAAACAAAAAAGTTCCCTTCGAGTTCAAGGGAACAGAACTACGTTAATTGACCTATGAATTATAAATATTGTATAAGAGACTTAATAATAATTATTATCATTATTATTAATTGGTTTCAGCAAATTGTATATCTGTCCATCGATGATCTTCGAGCAGTTACGTTGTCAACGTTTGTTTCCACACCAGTTTCTCTTGTTTTAAATTTTTTTTCATTTTTTATAATTTTCTGATGTTTTGATGATAAAATGTTTTTCTTGTTATGTAAACGTAGTTTTCAAGCCTGTCAATTTACACAGATGTCGCGCCGAAAATCGACTTTTCACTCGAAAAACTGATTTGAAAATCGATCAGTTTATTGTGTTTTTGACTTTACATCAGTTTGTATTTACATTTTTCGAATATTTTCTCTTTTGCGCGTAATAATACGCTAAATTTAAAGAAATAATAAATAATTATTTTTTATGACAGTGCAAAAGAACGAATTACGGTGACTTGCACGTGAATTTACTGGTCGGAAAATAGCGATGATATACGGAGATCGATTATTGGCTGTCCACGTGCTTCTTCTGAGAGGGAATTTACACATGGTCGGGATCTTAAAGTTGCGCACTCAGAATGCGCTACAGAAAAGAACATGAGAAGATAAAGAGAGAGGAAATTGTGTTTTCCTTTTCTTTCCGAAAACGACACGTTTCTACCTGCAGAGACAATTGTTTGGAAGACCATTTTTAGTTCGTTTCGATGTTCCTCTGGAGTTCAAGGTGTTTCTTCTTTGGTGTTTCTTCACTTCGTTTTTCCAGGCCAACATCACGTCCGTTGCAACTCGAAGATATAATTGCTTCAATTGGTAAATTTCAACGATTTTTCGATCGCGTAGTAATAGACGCGTGATCAAGCTGTGGTTTTATCAAATTTTGTATAACGTTAAGATACAAATGTTACTGCCAAGGAGCAAGTGTTTTTTCTGGTTTTTGTACAAAAATAATGTGACTCCCGCTTTGTGCCGTAATTGAGTTCTGTAATATTTTATTTTGATTACAATAAAAAGATAGGAAAAAAATCGAAGAATGAGAGATAGAGAGAGAGAGAGAGAGAGAAGAAAATAGTATTTTATGTTTCTCTCTTTGTCTCTCTTTCTCTCTCTGTTCATATACTCGTCTCTCGTGATCACATTGTAATATAAGTCGTACAAAACGGTCATATTCAAATCCAGAGGTGACATTCAAGTCTGAAAAGATGTAACTTCGTTATTAAACTTAAGCGTGTTGAGTCTTGGATAATGTCATCCAGAAAGACGAGACAATATGTGCGAAAATTAAAATTTAAAATTATTGTAATTCACGTTGAAACGAAAGAGCTTTGCCAAAAAGCTTGAAAATGAGACTCTGTGGCAAAATGTAGCAGATTTCGTGTTCGCTTCCAAAGATCGTCTAGAAAAACTCTATCGGGATCTGATAATGCCCTTTGTACGTCTTAAAGAACTTAACGTACCGAATATAAAACGTGGTAAATTGTTTGAAATCGATAAAATCTGTTACGATTGTGCGATTGTTTTAATAATTTACAGTCAATAAGATTTTATTTATTTCAATTTACATTATTTCTTTGTTGTCATTAAGTATGTGTTTTATTTTTTGCAGAAAAGAATTGCAAGAATCAGAATTGGATCTGTTCGCGAAATTTACAAAGCGCATATTTTAGCGCCTAGATCGTCGATGTTTGACGATAAGTCGTTCCGACATTTGTAAATATATAATTAAGTGAGAAATAAACACATTCAGGAGATCGCAATCTTAGCACGGAACAAATGTTCGGGTTACACGGATGACGACAATTTGTCGCTTGATCAAATCATTCCAATAAATACTATCCGTGGATGTACGATAAGAACGTGCGACAACATTATAAAGCCGGATAACGACAAAAAATCGTACAGAAGAATGGAGCTCATCAACGACATGCACGTGCTTTTAATAAGCGATCCAACGACCAAAGTAAGCGCCGCTGCGCTGGACGTTGGTGTAGGTAAGTTTATATCGTTCTTTTGTACAACGCCTAACACACGTAAAAAACGCAAGAGCAATTCTAGAAACTAGAAAGTCGTTATTTTTAAAATAAATAAATGATTTTTTGATTTTTTGTTCGTAAACATGCATAAAACTGTACGAAATAGAAATTAATGATTTTATCTTGATATAAAATGTAGATTTTGTATTAAATACACACATATACGATGTAATTTAATTTTTTACAGTTCACGTATGTCTGTTACTTTGTTAATACTATGTTTAACTGATTCAAATAAATATGTTGTCGAAAATTTGCGCACAGTTTGACATAAAGTTCGCAACGTGTTGTTCTGCAGGTTACATGTACGATCCGATACATCTGCAAGGAGTCGCGCACATGGTTCAACACTTACTTTACTCGCGATGCAAAGAGGGAACCGCGTCGTATAACTTTTTCACCGAAGTAGAAAAGCATAATGGGCGAATCGATGCCCGAACAACGGAGAACAATACCACTTATTACTTCTCAGTGAATTCGGACGTTTTTATGAAAGCTTTAGCAAACTTTAGCGGACTGTTTCAATTTCCTGCTTTTGAGAGATCGTTTCGGAATGAAATCGAACGGGAGGAAAACTTAAAATCGGATTTCGAAAATCTGATGGCAGAATATCATATAAGGCAGTCTACACCTTTGGAAAAGTATTGGACTAGTGAAATAACAACAACTATAAAACATACAATAGATGAAAATCACGAGTTTACAAAGAACGCATATTGCGGATTTCGATATTTATGGCATCTTGAATGTGATGATCTACTGCGAATTGTGAGACACTTTTTTAAAGAATATTACAGCGCTAATATAATGACACTGTGCGTTTATGCAAGAGGTATGATGGAGTAAAATTTACTTAACGTTCACATTTTTGATTAAGTCGTGATAAATAAGTTTAATGTATTTCATCATAAATTTTCTACAAATAACGACTTATGGTCAACGTCTTGCGAGAAATTGAATATTTTGTCACACTTAGAAACAAGTGAAAACTAACACATAAATTTCACACTTAGAAAATTTAGACGTGCTCGAAAAATGCGTGAGTGTGCTTTTCTCACAAATAAAAAACACTCAAGAACCTCGTTTGGCTTGGATTATACCCGAATTTACGTCTGTGTACAAAATATGGTGTTCAGTACCGGAGAAAGCACCCTGGCTTAATTATGTCATACGTATAGTGTTTCCTATGTGCGGTGAACTGACAAGTAGCAGAAATAATCCGGTAAGACTATTTTTTCGCACAATTTCAGTTAAAAACAATTACAAACACAATTAACCATTATAAACACACGTTATATTTAAAAAAATATATAATAATTATTTTTTTTAATTTTTGTTGTTGCACATATTTTTTAAATATTGATTTTTATTATATATGTGATTTTTATTATGTATGTAATGTAGTTCATGTTACCTACAATTTTATGCAGTTACATTTGTGTACCATTATTTATATGCATCTTGTTTTTTAATACAGTTGTCACAATTTATCTCCTATTTATTCAAATATGAGGGCAAGGGATCGCTTGTAACAAATTTGCGGAAGAAGAAGTGGGCTACGTCTGTGGAAGCCGGAGAACTAGTTTGTCCAAGAGGCTTCAGTTTCTTCATTGTTGCTCTTGATTTAACGAAGAAGGCTTACACGCGTTATTTTGATAAAGTCATGACGCTGTTCTTGCAATATATCCGAATTTTGAATGAACTTAGCAATCCTGAACTCAGACGGATATATAATGTAATTGATAAACTATAATTTCACGTATATTGTTTATATACACAGAAAAAAAATGATGTTGAATCAACAGCATCAGTTTAATTGAAATATATCCTGTTGATGCAATATCAATATTTTTGCACTACACACAGCAGATAATTGCTTTAAGAATCTAGACATTATATTAATCGCATATGCAATTGAATCAACTATTTATTTTTTTGTGGCAGCCCGTGACGTCAACTTTAGTTGAAGCAACTCCGTTTTTTTTTTCTGTGTAGTTATATAAACTTCGTATAACGCGATTATTTACCAATTGTAAAATGGAGTCTAATCCCGTTTTTTTTCTTTTTCTTTTTATATTGTGCATTTGTGCGAGCCTTGTATAACGCGATTTGTGTAACGCGGCATTTCTTTAAAACGGAATATCTGTGTTATACGAGGGTTAACAACAAAGAGAGAGAGATGAAAAGGGAGAGAAATATTTTACTATGTGTTTATATCACATATACAGTATAAAAGGAGATACTTACGTACATTCTTGCAGGAGTACAAAGAAATAATGGAACTCAAATTCCGTTACCAAAAACAATTATCTCCTCTTGCGATGGTGTGTAATCGCGTCCGTCACATACATCCCATGAACATGGATCAGGTTCTGCGCTGCGATACCATTTCGCAACACTGGTTACAGCACGGTGTCAAACACACATTTCAAAATATTTTTTACCCGAGCTTAAAGTTGAAGATTTATCTGAGTCATCCGTCAACTTTACACGAAAACGCGGTATTAAATCTGTACGGTCGTATTCCGTGCAGGAGTAAATTAGTAAGTTCGGAAGAATATTCCAAGTGGCTAAACAGACCTCTTCAAGCGGAGGAACTGAATGCACCTCTTCCTAATGAATTTATACCATTGACAGCTAGTCTAAAATCACACAACAAACTTGATTATCTCTATGAACAAAAATACTTAAACTATAATGTAAGTTTGTATATGTATATAAATATAAGGTAATGTGTAAAATGTTCTTCCTATTAGAATTATTAGAACTATATCTTACAGGAAAGGAACATCCCTGAGATCATAAGGGACACACCACTCATGACAACTTGGTACAAAAAAGATACTGTTCTCAACATACCAAAAGTCAGTGCATATTTTCACTTTATGTGGTAAGAAACGAATTTCAAGCACATGCAATTCTTTTAACACAGACGAGCATTGTTGCGAAATCATGTGCTAAACGGAACTACTTTTTTTTTTTTATCTCGTAGTCCGGTAATCTGCGAGAGCAATTTCAACGCTCACTTGACTTCATTGTTCGTCAATATTATAAACACCTGTCTCCAAGAGTATAAATATCCTGCCAGTTTAGTTGATTTGAGATGGAAACTTTCTACTACCGTTCGAGGCATTATGGTGAGCAAAAGAGAAGATAATAATTTATCTGACATAAATACATGGAAGTTTATTTATAGAAAAAAAAAAACAAGCAATATTATATAATGTTATATTATGTATAAAATCTATGTAAATTAGATAAAATTCCTAAAAATGGCCAATTGCGCTTGTTTTAGATTCAAATAAACGGTTTCGATAAAACAGTACATGTATTGCTAAAGAAGATTCTTGGATATCTCACAATGTGTCCGCAGGATATAAATTTCAAGTTTTTTCTCGAAACGTTCGCGTATTATGTACGTATAAACTAAGATACGAGAATATCTTGATATTGAACATTATATTTGAGATACACAAAACAAAGTTACTTATTGAGAGAATCTGTTTTGCAGAATTCGGAAACATGCCAAAAGAATCAACGCAAATTCGACGACTTACAACCGTATGAACAAGCGGTGCATTACCTTCCGTATTTATTAACCGAACGTGTGTGGACGCCGCATCAAGTATGGAAAAACGAAGGATGTAAGTTTATCTTGTCTATAATATTTTTTGCCATTAAATTTCCCTGCAAATTTTTTAAGTATGTAATGTCATTTGTAATCAATTAATTTAAGATGATTAAGAGATTAAATAATATAAAATATAATTACCTAAATATATTTGAAGATTTCAATACAGTCTATTCCAAACACGTATTTCACTTCTCTGTGAATAATACTTCGATGATCTTCTCGCAGGTATAACTTGGAAAAACTTCTGCAAGTTTTTCTCGGATTTTATGAAATCTCTTCACGTGGAATGCTTCTTTCACGGTAATATAACCGCAGTCGAAGCTTTGAACATGTCTACTCTAGTCGAAAACATCATCAGGTCAAAGTTGATGACAGTTAATCCGATACCGAAAGAGAAGTTTCGATTAAATCGCGAAGTCAAGCTGAAAGACTGTAAGTAACTTCAAAATATACACAAGCGGTTTTAATTGATAACTGGAAAACTTCTAGTGTGATCAGAAAACAGTACAGATTCAAATAAAACAACAAGTAAAGTAGAAATATATTAGGTGAAGTAAAAAGTTCTGAGCGTTTTCCGCTAGATATCTTTAGCGGAAAACGCTCAGAACTTTTTACTTCACCTAATA
>QVOB01024526.1:0-15723 GCA_014839585.1 Pseudomyrmex concolor
ATGTTGAAACAATCAACGATGTAATCTTGTATTAAATTGTAATTTAGGCTGAATCCTCATGCAGACACCGGCGCTTTGACACCGAGCGTTGATTGGTAAATAGCGGATAGTGAGGGTAAATGTGAGGATAAATTTACCCTTACTACCTCTTTTTCACCAATCACGCTCGGTGTCAAAGCGCCGTCTGCATGAGGATCCAGCCTTAGCCAAAGAGAACTAATCTCAAGTTTAGTGAACTCTATCCTGATTGGTCAAATTTCGATCAAATTGCGTCTAGTTCGTAAGTCTGATACCGGCTTAAGCGCAAGCGCAGTGATACGTGTATCTGGTTATATGTAACAATATATGTATTCTTAATCGAATAGTCGTTGCAAGTTTATGCAATGCTTGAAATATTCATATTATCAAAGAGACATTATTCTACTGCAAACGATTGTGATTTGTAGTTCGACAACGCGCGGAATATCCAAACTCGGAAAGAGTTTTGCTCTTTTGTACATTCTCACGTAAACAATCTCATGCTACTCGGCTAGACGACGACGACGACGACAACGGCGGCACAATGATGCTGTGAAGATATTCGTGACGAAAGCAGTTCGAAACGTTTCCAGACATTTTTACTTGTCGTAATGGTATAATGTAAACTAGAATTTTTCTAAAAGTGTCAGATTTTCTCGTTCGTAAGATTGTTTCTCCCTTGGACAATGTCGGTAACCTTCGCACAACGCGGCAGGCCACCGCCAAATCCTGCTCAAGTACAGAAGGTAAAATTCTAAAGAAGAAATACCAGTGTTCTATATTGACCGTTAAAAAAGTGAAATATAAAATATGCCCCTGTACTTCTACAAACTCTACATTATTTATATGTACATGAATTGCTGAATTATGTGTGTGTATGTATATACATGTACACACACACATATACACACCGTGTATCTGCATTTTTTCAGATGCTAGATGAAAATGGTCAACTTATACAAATGATTCAAGAATATCAGAACAAAGGAAAAGTGCAAGAAGTAATACAGTAAGTAATTCATATATTTGCTCAGAAATATTATGTGTTTTGTCCTTTAAATATCATTGAGAAAGCAATATATTTACATAGTATACTACCTAAAAAGATATTTTTTTGATATCAGATCTTTTAAAATCTACTTTTCAGGTATCAGCAGATGTTACATCGCAATTTGGTTTATCTGGCATCTATTGCAGATGTAAATCAAAATCTTCAAGCCTTATTACCTGTAAGCAATCCATTAGAACTATAAAGTAAAATATATATATATATATTTTAAGAAGAAGAAGAAGAAAGAAAATATATATATACAGTGTACAGAATAAAGAACTGACACAATAAAAATAAAATACAATAATGAGATTTTAAAAAACATCTCGAGCTGAAGAAAATTTTTGTGTATAATTATGGCTTAAATATATTTTTTTTTGTTTGTGTTTAGTTACCTCAAGGTATTCCTAATGGTCCTCATGGTATGATAGCTCCACAAGGGCTTCCAAGTGGACCAGGTAGTTCACCTGGTCCTGGAGGAGAAATGCCTCCCAATACACAACCAACCATGCCAATGTCAACCTTTAATCAAGGCCAACCAATGGCGCAAGGTGGTTACCGTGGACCTGTGATTGGCCAAGGACCTGCTATAAATAGTATGGTTTTTTCTCAATTAGAATTTTTTTGTTATATAAGTGATTTTATATTGTATATTATCATGGGTTTAGTTGAATTTACATGTTATGATTGAGGAAATAACTAATGTGCTTATAATATGCTTAAGGTTGTTAAAGATTACTTCATTTTAATCTATTATTTATGTTTGCTTGTAGGGCCTCCAGCTGCACCAGGTCCACAACAGTATAGAGGTCCGCAAGGTTATCCTCAACAGTCATCTCAACCAGGTTATCCTGCTCAGTATACCAGTCAAAATCCTGGTTCAAATTATCAAGGACCACAGGGATCTGCGTATTCTCCCGGCCAACCTAATCAATACGGACCACCCAATACTTCGCAGCAGCAGGGATACAGTGCAGCAACGCAACCGAATTATGGTCCGCCGACTACAGTAAACAGCTACGGTCCGCAGCCAGGCGGTTATCCGCCGCCAGGTGCGACACCACCCGCAGGATACGGACCACCTCCTCCGAATCAGCAAGGCTATCCGCCTTCGAACGCCTCGCAACAAAATTTCTCATCAGGTAGTCAACAACAGCAACCAGGACAATACGGCAGTCCTAGTCCACAACCAAATTATCAGCAGCCTCCGTCCCAAGCGCCACCTCAAAATGCATACGCCGGACAACCTGGAAGTTATCCCCCTCCCTCCTCACAGGCGTACGCGAACAATGTTCCGCCACAAAATTACCCGCCACCCCCGACTACCAGCTCGACTCAACCTCCGCAACCTGTGTCTCAACAAAATGCGGGTCCGCAGCCTAACTATGTCAGCCAGCCGAGTCCGGGTCCTGGCGCGACGCAATACGGTCCCGCCTCTACGTCGCCGCCGTTTAGTACTTCCTCGGCGAGTGGCGGTAATACCTATGCTCAGAGCAGTCAACCGACGAGCACGCCGTCTGCCTCGACGCAGACGTATCCGCCTAGTAGCGGCCCGCCGCCGACGTCGCAGGGCGGAAGCTACGCGTCCCCGGTACCTCCGTCTCCCTCCGGATATCCTGTTCATCAGTCACCTCACCCGACGTCGCACCCCCCACACCCGCCACCGCCGCATCAATCACCTCATCAGCCACAGCACGCTCCGCATCAACCGTCTCATCAACCGTCGCATCAATCCTCGCATCAACCGCCCTCACATCAATTACCTCATCAGCCGTCGCAACAATCTCAGCAACAGTCGCAAACAGCTCCGCAGACGCAACAGCAACCGTCTCAGAGTCCGGCCCCGAGTGGATTCCAGCCGCCTTCTGGTCCTCCTCAAGGCCCTGCTCCGCCGCCTGGTCCGCAACAACCCGCATACGGGCCTACTACTACGCAAACTTACGTTCCGCCGACACCAGGAGGACAGCCACAGGTATCGTTTATAATTTATATCTGCTTAAGCATTGAACTGATAGAAACTGATAGAACTAATCGCTTTAATATAGTCTTAATTTTTAAACTTGGTAGTTTTACAATGATTTATAATTTTATATATTTTTGCAGTTTTTTGTACAGAAAATAATTTTATTTCTCAGTAATTAATATTTTTTAACATTATAAATTATTTATATATGATTTATAAATATTAAATATACGCGCGCGCGTGTGTCTTATATACACGTATCTATACAAAACTAAAAGCCATTCATTTATAGATTTATAGTCCTCATCCGCAAGGAGGTCAACATTACGGCCATCCACAGTATCCTCCGCAAAGTTATCCTCCACCGCCAGGGGGACAAGGATATCCGCAGTATCCTCCACGACCGCCCGGTGGACATATGCCGCCTCCACCTGGACCGCAAGGACCACCTCCTCCTAATCAGTACGGAGGCTACGCCTATCAACCACCCACACAATAGAAAACGAATAGGAAATATCATTAAACTTTCAAATTTCTCTTCATTAAGATTAAGATGACTTCTGCCGCTCTTCTTTTTATTCTGCAAACTTATAACGACAATTTTTTTATCACATAAAAAGTATAATTGTTTTTTACAACTTTTATCGATTTAAGTATGTGAGAATGTATATTAATAATATACTTGAGTAATATAAATTCACAAAATATATATATATATATATTTAAATCTATTAACATGTTAATTGCCACGCCAATTTTGCCTCACTTTCCGTTCGCGCCATTAGAATCGTGAAACGTCGAGCGTTGTGAGATACGCTAATGCATGGGCCGGCAGCGTAGCGTAAAGTAAAAGTCAACTATCGGTCCGTGGGGACCAGCGTAGCAGTTAACATGTTAAAATGCAACGTCATAAAAAAAGTAGGAGATATATCTGATCTCTATGACAATTATGAATAAGCATAATTGTGAAAAAGCAAAATCACTTATCTATATATTTACGATATGTATAGCTATCGCAACTATACATAGTACTACAGATATACATATAAAGAGAGAAAAGTTCATCGATGGTATACGAAATTAGAGGAGAAAGAGAGAAAGAGTGCGTGTGAACGAGTGAGTGAGTGAGTGAGTGAGCGAGCTACTGAATAAATTTTTTGTGTTTAATGCGCATTGCTTGAAACTCATCGTAAAATAAGACAGTCTTATCATTTAATAACAAATAAAATTAATATTTGGAAAGTAAGATCTTGTTTTATAAAGAAAAGTATCCTCTTTTAAAGTAGGTATTATGTAACTTGCAAAGACAAAACGGTAAAAAGATTTTTGAAGTATGTAATATACATAAATTAGTAGTAAATTTGTGCTAATGTATATCACTTATAAGATCTTAATAAAAAAAGAACTTACATGCATATAAATTGCTGTATAAAAAAGACTTGAGTTTTTTTATTCTAATTTTCTTAGCAGTTGTCAATTTTTATATATTTCAATATGTTAATGTGCAACAATGAAATGTAATAATATAATATGATATATACAATGATATAAAATGTACAATGTTTTTTTTAATAACATATACTTGTAGTTTAAATCTAAAAGATATATTTTTCACTGTATGAATTTCGATAAAAAAAAAATTATATATATATATATAAATATTATATACACACACACATATAGATATATATATATGCCAAATATCGAAACATAGCTTCTAAAGTTTTATGTCGAAGCTTGTAATGAAAAAACGCGCAAATGCTACAATTAGCACGTTTTTAGATCTCTATAAATTAACAATTTTCTTTTTTTTTATATCTATGTAAGTTGTTTTATTAAAACGATTAAAACGTAAGCGTGTATAGTAGGAAAAGAGTTAAACAATGAAAGAGCGATGCTATAGATATGTATTAGAAAAGAATAGAGGTTTTTTTATTTTTTTATTTATACTGTTTTTATAATCAATACTTGTGACAATACTTTGTAATTAGCTGTATCCCCAACAAAAGTCAATTCTCAATAAACTTAAAATTATTTTGTTGCGATTGTGTGTGGAACACTTACTTTTAGATTTATGGGGATAGGAATCTAGAAAGAAGAAAATCCTTTCATTGCGAGAAATAATCCGATTGTTTACTAAGCGCTGATTTTTGCCATTAAACATAAAGGAGTAAACTTGATACAATAATACTGATGTTGGATGTAAATTTTTCCATTCCACATGTAATTTGCAACGAAAGTGGAAGAATAGTAAAGAAAAAGAAAAATGTCATGTAAATCACATCTTTCTATATTAGTTGTATATTTTTTGATGAAGATAACGATAATTGTACAAAAATAACGTATCATCTTATTCTTACACATTCAAATCATTACACACGCACATACACATATATATATATATATATATATACATAGCTAAGGATTATACAAAAATACATATTATAAAAAAATAATTTAAATATTAGAAAAAAGTTTGTTTTCTCAAAAAATTCATGCTATTTTTTATTTATTATTGACACTAACTAGCTATTACATCTCTCAATATAAAGAAATGAGAAACACTATTCGTATATGTACATGACATTAGTACGATAACGCAAATCTATATATCTAGAATGTAAATGATATATAAAATCTCGTATTGTACAAATAAATTGCGACATTATTAAACAAGGATGTAGAATTATAAATTATAGTTCGTCTTCAAAGCGATAATCTGAGAAATGACACATGCAAGAATGACTAGGTTGTGGTACTTCTTCCATGCTATCTAGTATCTCGACTTTACTTTTTAAGCGTTTACTCCATTCCTGAAATAAACAAAAAAATTGTATTATACCGTTTGCGCAGAAATGAATTCGAGAGAAAGAAGAGAACATTATAAGATAGAGTTACGTACGTGAAATAAAACTGTATAGTAACACAGTATATTACTTGGTAATAAATTGTCTCTCGAAAATTGTCTAGCTGATTGAGCGATTTTCAATGCATCATCGTCATGGTCCCTCGCCCAGTTAATTTTGTCGACGAGGTTGGAGAGATCATGTTTTACAGGCACGTAATGCAGTCCGGGCACGAGTTCTTTGTAAAAAAACTCATAGTACTTGGACTCCTGCTTGAACACCAAAGAATCTCCAGCGAGCAGATACGGAAATCGATATGCCGCTACTGTTCCGTCAATATTCAGTTGGTACTTATACTATAAAAATATGTGCGCAGTCAACATATCTACATTTGTTTAAAAAGAATATAGAGAAAAAAATAATGTAAAAAGAGAAAGGTTCGACTTTAGCTGTACCTTAAAGAAATGAAAAAGCGAGACTTGATTTTGCGCGGGACCATATTTATCCATTTCATCTCGAAAAAAGAAAAAATTGGTAATGGAAACGTTAAACAACTCCGGATGCTTCCTCGAAATGTCTATTAAATCGAGACGTTCTCTCCTAGAATCGCGTCCACGCCAGAACAGTTGTTTAGTCTTATTTTTCCAAGGCAGGTTAGTGTTACCTTGCACAGATAGTGTGTCCAACATCACTCTATTTTTTTCAAGCATACGTTAATGTGAATAAAATGAAAAAATTTCTTATCAGTGATTTGATGCACCTTGTACCTTCCCATTGCTTCCAATGACGATTCTGTGAGATCATACGTAGGCATAATAATATCTCTGGTATCGTCGGATCCACACCACGAAAAAATAGGGTAAAGTGGACCTTTGTCAAGTACCAGCGGCCAATCGCCCAAATTTACAAAGAATTCGATATTAGGTAGCACCACTTTACGCGCAAGTGACAGCAATATAGCATCCATAAATATTTTAAAGCCGACGTACTGACCGTAACATCGTCTATAAATCTGATTTAGTCTGGTTTAAAATAACTCTTATTATTATAATAATAATAAGAAGTTGAATACAAATCGATGCTGACAGTGCAATGTGCAATATTTACTTTGTTAGATTTTAATACGTAATGACATATGCTGATACTGGTTGGACGATTGTAGGTTTTGATCATGTTCTGGCGTATTTTGGCAAAATCAATATCTGAAAACAGAGACAGATCAGAATATATTTGAGTGTAACTCTTTTGACACTGATAATTATGCAACCAATTGGTAACAGATGGATTCGGACAGTAACATTCTTCCTCATAAATAGGACCTGAAAAAACAAAATTTCACTAATGTCTTACACAAAAAAAGATGAATAAAAGAAAAAACAATAAAGATACCTTTAAATATTGACTGATATATTGGTGCATCTATATCTTTAATTTTTACTATAATCTTGAGATTTGTACAAGTATTGAACACTTTGTAACGCACAATAAAACTGCCATCATTACAATCAATATTTTGGGTCCATATTCGACATAATCCATTAGAGGAAGAACTTCCAGACACTTGTCCAGTGACGAAATCCTTACCAAGAGACTTTGTAACACTGAAATATATAAAAAGCTGCTTAGAAAATAATTTAAAATATATTTTATTGTAGAAATTATTCTTATAAGTATTATTTTTATAAATATTTGTATTTCTCTTTCTAACTTTCTTCCATCTGCATCAACGAGTTGTAAAAAAAAATATCTGGCGCGCATGGTTACTTCTGCCGGCTTTAATCCTGGACCCCAAACAATTGTTTTTAATGGATCTATTAATGCATCATCAGCTTTTGCTCTTATGTAAGTAATTAGCACTAAGAACATCAGCAGTCTCATGATTCTGGAAGTTTACTTCAACATAAATGTTTATAAGAATACTTTATATCATCATATTTATATCATAACATTCAGTTTGTCTAATTTTACACTTACATTAATTTGTGTTGTATAGACAGCTATGAAAAACGCGTATATATATACATAGGATTTTATCTTAAATCATTTATCTAGTACTTATCTATTCTACTTATTACACTGATTGTCAGTTCAGTGAGAGAAGAGATTCAGAGCGGACGAAAACGTCCGTTTAAACTATAGGATAAGTAGTTTTAGTTACCAACAGTGGCCAGACGCCAGACTCATACTATAGAGACTCTGGGCTGTTGTGCTCACGTCGCTTACGGTGGAAATAAAGTTTAGAGGTTAAGTTATCGATCGCAATCAGTAGTTTTCTTTTACCGGAATAAACATCAGTAAAAGTGTTGAACGTAATATAAGTAGAAAAAAACATTATCAGATAGATGTAAATCAGTCCCTAAAAATATATAATAGGATCTTTTTCAGATGAGCCTGTCGCAGTTGTTCATAGTTGTTTTGCAGAATACCAGGAAATCTCTGCTGTCGTGCAATATTGACAACTTGAGTTTGTATTCCAACAAAGAATAATATATTGCAAGATCGTGACTACAATTACTTGTGTGTTGGGAACAAATACAAACATTTATTTTTTATTTAGCTAAACAGAGTGTCAGACATGCTTCAAAGAAAGGTAGCACTAGCACAAGAAACAAAGGCGGTCATCCCAGACCAAAGCACAGAGGATGGAGATTTCAAGACGGAGCTACTGTAACCAAAGGATCCATGTTGGCCTTGCAGCGAAAAACCAGATTTCATCCAGGTCTTAATGTGAGTGACTATGTTCTTTTATGTGTATGGAAAAACTTTGTAAGTATGTATATACATACATATCTATCAATTACACAATAGGTTGGTTTTGGACGAAATGGGACTTTATTTGCCATGGAACCTGGCAAAGTAATGGTAACTTGTGAGAAAGTTAATCTCAACTGGAACCACTCTTGGGTAAAAGGAAATTACAGTGGTCGTGAAGGCACTATTATATACAAGAAACATTTTAATGTTATTCCTGAACCACAACATACTCGTTTTACGTTGATCGATAGAGTATAAAAATGTATAAGAAACTTATATATACATATAAATGTAAAGATTATTCTGACTTTTGAAATTTATAATTAAAAAAAAAAATTAAAAGTATTTATTTTCTATCTACTATCTATTTTTAGTCAAATTGTATAGTAAAAAATCAGGAAGAGCTGGTAGACAAAATTGTTAAAATATCTTAGAATATCTTCAATTGGAAATATTTATCAAATGTTTTAACTATCCTTGCAATCCTTCAAAATGATAGATTCTTAAGAGATTATGATCCTTTAAACTCTTGAAAATCTATCATTGAAAGGAACTGCGAGGATAGGTTTTTTTTTTTATTTTTTTTTTTTTATTTTTTTTTACTGAAGACATCTACTCTGACAAAGTTCTGTTTGACTCTTGCTCGTCTCTTTCAACGTTCAATTTAATACAATACTATGCTCTATCTAAAAAAAATTGCATAAAATTACGTTCTATCAACACGAAATATAACAATTAAATGAAGACGAGACCATGTGTGTCTAAGAACAATCGTTTTTTAAGACAGTCACAAATATTCTAAACATAACCAGTCATTTGTGTCAGCTACTTTGAAGTGCTTTACTTTCTGCCCACTGAAAAGACTGATAATACACTTTGTCTTCCTCTTCGCAATATACAGCGAACACAAACGTCTTCCTGACTTGACAACTGATTCTACATTGACCCGTGAGTTCTACAACAGAGATCTCTTCGTCCTTGTTTCTGCATTGTATTATAAATTGCGAATGAAACATCAAGGGATCGCCTGCAAAGATTAGATTAATTGGTCAATAATTCTAATGCCAGCTCAAGTTTTCCACTAAGAGAAACAAATCGTACCTATATACGCCAAAAAATGTCCGCCAAATTTTTCTCCGTTTGAGACATAATATCCTCTTTCCCAAAGATTTTTGTATACTTTGTATCTTAATGTTTCAGTGGGAGTAAGCGGATATTTCCACTCTACTGTTTTTATATTGTCTTTAGAAGACCATGGATATGCTAGCAATGCAAAAATTAAATTACATTTGATTCGTATATACTAAAAAAAAAACTCTCTCTGTGTGTGTGTGTGTGTGTACATTACAATTTTAGTGTGTGCACGTTACCGAGGTGTGTCTGAATGAGTGCTTCAGATGTTTTCAATTTTGGTAATTTAGCCACTTCTTCCTCGAGCAAGGTCTGGGTGTTGATTTCAATGTTATCCATAGCTTCCTGGGCCTTCTTATCTAACAGCTTGTTTTTATTTTTCTTACCTGTATGCATACCTAACATCTTGCGCTTCTTTCCTTCCACAATTCTATCCATAAACGCTATTACCTGAAGAAGAAAAAACTGATTTTTACATTAATCTGTTTTACACGCATAAAACCTGGATTTTTTTTTCAAAATAAAAATTCAATGCAAACGTCACCTGTTTCTTTTTGTTTTCTCTTAAACATTTCTCTTGGTCCTCAAACAACTGGTCTCTGTATTCCTGTAACTTCTTTTTCAATGATTCAGATGGTGATTTCTCTAAACTTGTACACTCTACAAGACGAGCAATCCCTTTCTCAAGCAATATCGTTACTTCGTACGGACTCAAAAGCAATGGAAGACCGGAGAATGCGTCCTGTCTGGTTGCTTTGGCAAAGGAACCTACCAATCCGCCAGTTATTCTGTGGTCGCGACGAAGTTTCAGCCAATCTAAGATAAAAAAATAAAGAAAAATCACACAGATTTCACTGAACTCTTAAGTGTATTTCTAATATAATAATGTTATTCATAATGCAACATAAAGTCATGTACCATCAGCATTCCATATAAAAACATTATTCTTCGAGGAAATGAGATATATAATATCCGATGTATTCATGATACTCGTGTGTCTCGGAAAATAATGTGATATTAACAGTGTTCAAAACATTGGTTACGATAAAACTGAAATTTTACCGATGTTTCTCCAATTGTTTACAATTTACATAATGGTATTGGCGCGATATGACTCGAGTGGACCTCTTCAGGTTGGTCCATTCTAAGAGTCACAATTTGAAAACATTCAGACAGAGAGAAATCTGAGAGCAGCCAGGCCCATAAGAAAGTGTGTAATCATTGAATCACCCTGTAAGTCAGCGCAATGTTCACGAGTGGTGCACATTGGCAACTACGTAGCCATGTCCACCAACGACTTGTCGGTACGTACGCCACAAGTGGACATGGTTCTATTCCGTAATATGACCACAACAAGCCGTCCTACTCTATGGTATAAGCATCATATAAGCACGAATGAGTATGCTATATTTGTTAACCACATCAGAAGCAATACATTTGTTACTGCATATGACACTCCGCAGTCTGTGAAAAGAGGGACAGAAAAATAAACACAGTTTTATATATTATATTAAAATAATTAATATGTAAACTCTAAAGGCGTTTTTTTTCTCCTACCATCCATACACCAACAACAAATCAACTACATCAATAGACAAAAACATAAACGATTACACAATTTCTTATGGGCCTGGCCACTCTCTTCTGATTCAGAGAAACGCAGCCAAAAAGTGCTATACTATTAGTGCTTTTTAAGACCGGTCATGTCATTGGCTCATTTTTCCTTGTGCAAAACTCACGATTGGTCGGGACCTCTCTGTCACAAGTCTCTATACAAGTGGATCTCTTCGCACCCGGCACTGGTCGCGAAAAACGTCATTGTCGCCAAACTCGTCATCGCGCCGCGCTTCGCCAAACGGCAACGACACGTTTTCGCGATAAGGGAGAAGGCAGTAGTAGGAAAAGAGTGAGAGAGGGGTGATCTCGTCGAACATCTGTCACACCAAAGTAACTACTAACTTCGTTTCTCGCTCCTCAAAATCAACGATTTGTACTGTCATGGCACCCGCACCCGAGTGAGTTCTTAAAGTGACTAATACACACATTGGGTACATACAAACGCGCGAATTCGCGTCCTCTGTGATTTCCATTGCGAAAACAAACCTTTCTTCGTCGTCTCGTCGTCATTGCGCACAAAACGTAAACGGTGAGTGCGAGATTGTATTTCGTTTTGTCTCGTGTAGACCCGGCAATTATTTCCATTTATATTAGGGATACTTGTGTGTGCGCACGATCGTGTAGTGTTGGTTTTAGGATTAGGACAAGCCCTTCGATTAAGCACGTTTTATTCTTTTGGTGTGATAGAAATTTTTTTTGTTGAGTCTCCCTCAATATTTGTAACGCGAAAATGAGAAAGTTTTTTTCTCTTTCTCGAACTTTGCAGAGCTTTTGAACAAAAGTTAAGGCGATCTGTTGCTAGAAAAAATTACGTGATTCCTTGATTTTATTAAACAATAAGTTTCGTATAGTTAGTGTATGACATACTTGTACATATATATCTCTCTCTCTCTCTCTCACACACACACACCTACACACATACACACACTTTCTCAGATATAAAAATAAATACTGTGTGTAATTTATGTTTGTGTTAATTGATTTCTGTCTCAATTTGTGTGATATTTCAACCTTATTGTCAATATTCTTAATTTTAGTAATAATTTTATCATTAATTAATGCACTATGAAAAACATTGTTTTTAATAAGATATACTATACTGATATTTTTTAAATGTATAAGTGATAATATATATTGGTAAAAGATGTTCTTTATGCACATATACCTATTTGTAGATAGAACTAATGACATTGTCGTTTCTTCTAGATAAAATATATAAATATATCATGAGCTCAGGTAGACCAATAAAGTGTGTAGTAGTAGGGGATGGAACAGTGGGAAAAACTTGCATGTTAATTTCCTACACAACAGACAGTTTTCCTGGAGAATATGTACCCACTGTGTGAGTATTTATATTATAGCAAGTTTTATATCTGTTTATCATGAGGAGAGAGCTTTATTTTTCTTTGATCTCATAATTCACATGTTAAAAGCACAATTTCAAGGTTTTTTTTGTCTCAATGTGTGTTTCTTAGGCCAATCAGATAAAGCAGCTAATAATAGTAACAGAGTTATATGTCAGATACCGAAGTGCTGTACACAGGAAGTAATTTGTTTTCAGTCATCTTTTTATGCTACTTCCTGTTCTTTGCATTCTCACATATCTATTTTTGTTCAGCTTTGTCACATTTGGCATTATCTATATTTATTTCTTCATATGTAACTCAGTGTGTTCATAATCAATACAAATGTTTTATTTTTGATGGTAATTAAAAAATAAACACTCAAAACTGTAAATTTTTAATTGCAATAATTAACGCATAAAGCAGTAAACAAATAAAAAGTCTTAGAAAACATAATGTAAAATTATGGCTGTTTAGTCAATGAACTTTGTTTAGATTCGATAATTATTCAGCACCCATGGTTGTCGATGGGATTCCAGTCAGTTTAGGATTGTGGGACACAGCAGGACAAGAGGATTATGACAGACTGCGTCCTTTGTCTTATCCTCAAACGGATGTGTTCCTTATTTGTTTTTCCGTGACTAGTCCTTCATCATTCGAGAATGTGACTAGTAAATGGTATCCCGAGATAAAACATCACTGCCCAGATGCACCAATGATTTTAGTTGGAACCAAAATAGACTTACGCGATGACCGTGAAACGCTTACTGCCTTAGCCGAGCAAGGTCTTAGTGCTATTAAACGTGAGCAGGGACAAAAATTAGCGAACAAGGTTCGTAGAAATGTATATATTCTGCTTCTCTCTATTTCAAACTTTCCTATGACACATTAACAAAAATTTAATATATTATATATTATACTATATATTGCTATATAAAATTGTTCGACAGATTCGTGCTGTGAAATACATGGAGTGTTCTGCTCTCACACAACGCGGACTGAAACAGGTATTCGACGAAGCTGTGCGTGCCGTTCTACGACCTGAGCCGCAGAAACGTCGACAAAGAAGGTGCACTATGTTATAAAGAAACGAAAAGGAATTGAAAGGAATTTTCATCATAGGTAAACATATATAGATAAACATATACACGTGCACACGCGCGTACACACACATACATACATACATATACACACGCGCGCGTGAAGCATACGGATCAAAATGCATTTGATCAGTTGAGCGCGAAGAAAAAAATATTGATGTTTTATAGAGTATAAATGAATAGTGTATATATATATATATATATATATATATATACATATACATACGTGTGTGTGTGTGTGTGTGTGTGTATGTGTGTGTGTATATATATATATATGTACACACACACACAGACATACTATATGCATTCTAAAAAATTATTCTCACAGCTACAAAGTTGTGTGCAGCATTTACACAGAGACAGAGTATAATTTATAACTCCCTGGTTTCAAATGTGAGTCGCATCGCTTAAATCGCGACCTGAAAGTTTAGACAACGAGAAAGTAAAATAAAATATATATATATATATATATACATTAAACTACTTAAACAGCATTTGTACACGAAGGAAGTTGTAAAAAACAAAACGAACATACATCACACAGACACGTGCAAGTCGATTACCAGTCGATATTCTGATATAACGACTCGTGACATTTTTTTATATTTTATAATAGAATCTCTGTTTATTGATATATTGCAGTCCTGTAAAAAATGACAGTAATATACAGTGTAAATGTGCTGTGATGATTATAAAAAAAAAGCATTAAGTACCGAAGCTTTACTTGGGCTGCCAGATTTTTCGATTCTACATTTACAATAGTAGGACCGTTGAGTTTAGCGCATGCAACGCGATCACGGCAAAAAGTATTACAGAGAACGTGTGTAAAAGTCATAGAATTTTTTTTATTATAGGAACATTATAGTGCCATAGCAACGAAAAATCAAATAAAATGTCGCGAGCACTCTTATAATCAATCAGTTTTAGACAATACATCTATATATTTTACTACTGACTGTTCTTATATATAATAATGTATACATCACATGAAAATTTATCAGAAAACATTTTACGAGAATTGAGAAAATTTTGTGCTAAATAAAAATTGCCTATTTATTTTTATTTTTTACGAGGATTTTAATATTTATTTTTTAAATGTCTGATAAGAAAAAAATATTGTACGCAGGATACTGCCATGATGTGACATTTACACGATTTAGAAATTTTGTAGTATTTGTCAGTACTTTATACGATATTGTATTCGTACCAATGTTATATTCATACAAGAGAAAAATTGGATTTTGATTTGAATTGCATGGAATATTTTATTATTTAGAATTGCAACGTTTTTCATGCCTATGTATCAAAGTGAGTGAGTATAATATAAAAAATATACGCTAAGAAAAATTTATATATATACATATATATACATTAATATTTATTTTTTTTCCGTGAACACTGAAAAAATACTTTATGCTTTTATCGCGAGATTTAGACGTACTCTTCTACGTGAGATATTTCCTGTATTTGTGTTTGTAATAGTTACTATGTAAGCTGTCGCACTGATCTGATTTGACTAACATTATTTAAACTTTTTGTTTTATAAACTGAAAGTATCAATCAGCGCAAAAAGTAATAATCAAAAAACAAGTGTATTAGTTGTGAAGAAATAACGCAAAAATATATATCAGTAATAAGAGTGGAACAATGCAGTCTAGTTGAACCGAAATACACACACATATACACACAGCACAATGTATTTTCGTAAAATACCGTGGTACGTTTTATATATATATATATTCTTCTCTCATTTATTTGTATGAGAATTGCTGTATAATTAAAAAATTACGAAAGATTATTACGATAATAATTTAACAGACATCTTGTACAAATAAGTGATTTATCATTGTTATAGAGTTGCTCATATCATTAACTCTGCATGAATTTACCATGTCATTAA
>QVOB01024527.1:0-18195 GCA_014839585.1 Pseudomyrmex concolor
ATTAATTGAAATATATGCGCATGTTAAAGAAAAACTGCAGCTGGTATCCGCGTGCATAACTTAAACTTGGACTGTGAATAATTTACAAACGAAGGCTTATGTGTGTGTGCAAATCGACTTGTTCTGACTAAGAATCACCTATTTTCCGGTTGCGTAGCTCATTAATCCCCTGTAATCAGTATACGTGTACAAGTAGCACGTCGACTTGGTACGATATGTGGGTTAGATTTTGTCTCGAAACGTGTGTAAGAAAAGCGACTTGCAATATGACTTGGAAAACAGAACTGGAATGAACGACACACCTCACTCTTTCTCTCTCTTTCTGCGCGTAACTCGAGAAATGATATTCGTCATTGCGAGGCTGGTCTATTATCGCGCTCGCAAGACAAATAGAATGACAGTGCCACACGGAAGTGAAAGATCCAGGAAGTCTTGCATGCGCGATATAGATAACGTAACATTCGAGCGCCTGTGGAGACACAATGTTCGTCCGGTTGAATTTTTGCGCCTGGATACGTCAGCGTGACGAATGATTTCTCTCCTGTTAAATTAATGTTTACACGAAACGTAATAAGAAAATGCCTCTGCCTTTAAACACGGAGGCGCAAATATCGCTCCTATAATCTGTCGCCGTTCCGAGATAAATAACCTGGCGGCGCGGCTAATAAAATCCGCCGCCTGTGAAATTTTGTCGATCGCGTTCTTGTCGCGCGACGTGCCCTCGCACGACAGAAGATTCCCGGCGGATGCGCTTTTCCAACGGTGGCACGGGATACTGTCTATATAAAGACACATGGCCAAGTAAGGGCTGCGGCGGGGGCACAGCATGCACTACGTCGCTTCATTTGTCTTTATATTAACGTCTCGTAACGGCGGTTATGACGACAACCCACGAGCGCCAACGACGGCGTTGTCTACAACATTTTACCCCCCGCGTTTTCACGCCGCCCTTTTTTTCGCCTCTTTATAAACGCGCGCTGCCGTTTTACGAGGGAGGCTTGCGGAGGCAGCCAGAACTGCCCTTGATTTCAAATTATTACTCGCGCGGCCATTGCCGGGGATTGCGTCTCCCGCTAAATTGCGTTTTTTTTTTTTCTTACGATCTGTACAAAACCGAAAATTATAACGGAAAATAAAAGTATAATTTAACAAAATAAAGTGTGCAAGGAATAGGAAGCGTTTGTTTGTAATTAATGAAACGAACGTTTATTTATAATTAATTAAATTTGTAAGATATTTTATCAAGAATAAATTAACTACTTTTTTTTTATTGTATAAGAGCATCGCAAATAGCGAAGGACGGAGAAAATGTCAGATGGTCCTCCCCGAGCGCATTAGCGCGATAATTGCGGGACGAAGTTTTCCTAGTGCAAATTCGTGTTGCTCGCGGACGAACTTTCGGATCCATAATAGACGCAAGAGCCGCCTTCTTCTCGTTCCTCGATACGTCGATATATATCTCGATGTAGATACATACTACCTGCAGATAACTTGCAGCAGAGCGCGGAGAATAAAGTTTTCTGCCGTGCGCCCGTATATAAAGTAATACCGATACGTGAGGTCGGGGCTTCTTTTGCCCCGGGGGCGGTATTGGATGGTGCGGTTCCCAGGGGGTTAATTCCGCGCCGAAGGGTGGAAAATATTCACGGTTCCTTAAAATCCGACGAGCCTGTCTCTTACGAGCTTTCTCTGGGGTGGCGTTACGCAAAACGGTCACTCAAAAATACCAGAGAACCCTCTTGCGCCGCCGTCCATTTTTCGATGGCTCGCTGGCAATTGTCCTTTAATTCGCGCTAAACTCTGAGGTATATGCGAGATATCAAAACGAGAGCTTGTTAAATGATGCAAATGCATGTTGTTTTCTGTTTACAGTCTATTCGATGCACGGTGAACGGCTGTTCGTGCGAGTCTTTTACCCCCGGAAAACGTCATCTGCGCTACTGCGAGACGTGCCATCACGGTTGGGTGCCTCACGGTGAGTGTTTTTACAAGAGAAAACAATTACTGTATCATATATCGCGCTCATCTCTTTGTAATAACGGAATTTGGCGCGTTTTCACCGAGCGAATTTCCGCAAAAGAAAAAAACGAGAAATATACTACATATATCGGAAAGATTTTCCCGGGGATATTCTGGCGTTGAGTGTCGCGTGCGCGCGCGGTTAAACGCAAATTTTCCAACTGTCAGCATACTTCATCCGACGGGCCCTCAGGGACGAAATTCAATTTTCCAACGATGACCACTAGTACCCATCCCTCGCTGGTCATCGCAGCCGCGCGCCACTCCTTTTGTAGAAAAGCGCGTGCGCGCGCGCACATACACACACACACACACACACGTGCAAATGTATCGGAATACGCGCGTATCCGGCGATATAAGACGCCGGAATTCTTTATGTCCTCATAAGTTCGCGAGTGTATGTGTGTGCGGAGGGTGAGATGCGATCGCAGAGGACGGAGGGTTCTTTTTCACACAGTTTCATCGTTGCGAGGCTATCCCGACACCCGCGTACATACTTATTACGTATGGATATATGTGTTACTCACGCACGTACACGCGTATACGTCAAGCCGCGCGCTTAAAATTCCGCCTGCTTGACCCGCGATAGATTGGACGCGGCGCGGCATGGAATACATATCAATTTCAGGGCTTCCTTCCGTTCGCTCCCGCGGGAACGCGGTTGCATTCTATCTTTTTTTTTTTTTTTTTTTTTTTTTTTTTTTTTTTCAATCTTTCGCCGCGCGTTTTATTGCGCAAAAAAAGGCGCGCGGGACGTGAGTGCGCGGCGCGTACATGGTAATTATTTTCGCGGATCGCTCGCGAGCGCACGTCGAACGAGCGGATTAGAGTGATTAACGTAACGCGTTAAGGCGAAAGACGCTTGGTGCATAATCAGGCGAGATATTCGAAGCATTTACTTGGTTGTTTCGTCGATTATCGAGCGCGGCGAAGTTTCGCATGAACTTTTTACAGCGAGTCGAGCAACCGTAATTATCACATCGGTCATTAAAAACGTCATTTTTTTGTGCGATGCCAAGAGTTGAGAATGTTGTAAAAAAAAAAAAACGAACAATTTTTATACTCGTTTCGAAAGTATCACAAAACGTTCGTTTAGTATTTTATACCGCGTATAATTGGATTTATCGTACGCATTTTAACTTTGTATAACAGTCCAGTATTTGCATGTGTCAAACTTAGACAGAGCATCGTTAGCTGCCACTGGAGATACCGTGCGTGCGCGCGCGCGAGGGTTGCGCGCGTCGAAATCACGAGTAGTGCACTGACAAAGGCCTTTTTAAATTGTAATGAGCTGCCAAAGAGTGAATTATGTGCCGTCCAAGTGCCATCGAGTCCTCGAACCCCATCCTATAAAACCCTGCCGTACACGCGTATATATATTCCGGCATCCCTGTGGCCACTCGGCCACCCCACGTCATGAATATATTTACATTGATCGGCCGTCTCGGCATTTTTCATTTGGCTCGTCGTTGTGTCGGACGGGAAGTGTGTCCATCCCTTCGATATTTTATTTATATCGACGGGATGTGTCTGTCTTTTTGAGGGACGTGCGCGCGCGCGCCTTTCCATGCAGTTTTCATCGAGAACTCGCGTATGAGCGATGAATTCGCTCCGACCGCTAATGATCCTTTCGTCCTTGCCCGGAAATCCCTGGAGTTTAACAAAATGGCTTCCTGAATTCGCCCTCACCGAGATATCGCACTATTCAGAAAAACCGGGCGAGAAGACGCGAGATTCCGAATAAGGAAAAATACTCTACCCGTTATCTGAAACTCATTATCTTTTTTTTTTGCGTGAAAAACTTTGTTAAATTCCTTTACAAGTTTATCGAGGTTAATATACGCACGCGGAAAAAAAAACGAATGATGTTAATTTTCTTCTTTGAATTTTTCCAATGCCGTCGTACCTCAAGTTCCAATAAAGCGCACGCGCCATCAGCACCGCAGGAACGATCGAGGAGAGTAACCTTGTGAGATCATTACACGCGGATTAACTTAAGCCACGTTTTACGTACGATGTCCGCGCGCCGGAGGGATATATGGGAGAATACGGTCGGCTGCTCGTCGCTTCATAAAAATCGACGGGAAGTAGATGCGCGAGTCTAATGAAGGGTTAGAACGCGGGGCGGGGTACAGTTACGCGATTAAAGCCTCGATGTCCGAGTATGATCCTTCTTTCCGCCGCGGCGTAACCCCGGCGATAAGAGGATACGCGTACTCTAAATTCTGTACGTCCTTCCTGGTATAATATACGAGGGAGAGAGGGAGGGAGAATGGGAGGGAGGGAGAGAGGGAAGGAGGAGGAGAAGAGCAATTTAGCGTACGCCTCGGCAAAGCAGAATTTTCCGAAGTTCGCTTTCAATACTTTACGTGCCTGCGCGAACCGGTCATCTACGCTCGCCACCCCGGTCGTTCACAATCTTGGTCCAATTAAACGTTTTTCACCGCGCTCTTCATCCTCCGTCCCGGCTCTTTACCGAGCGTCCTTTTAGCTTGCCGTTCCGAGTCGTACATCCATCGATTACGCTTTACGTATCGATAATAAGCGGTATCCTTTATTACATCGATCCGATGCGAGACCCGCTGGCTCCAACTTTGCTGAGAATCACGCGACTCTGTTTGCCACGCTTTATATATTTCTTCGCCGTGAGATATATTTATTCGCGTCTCGAATATCGCGGCGATAGTTAGAATGTGTTCTAACACCAACACCGAGGAAATCTGAGAGATTTTTCTCGGAGAGGAATTCCGACAAAAGTCTCTCTCTTTCTCTCTCTTCGTAACGAGAAAGAGAGAAATGAGAAGTGGAATCACGCAGTTAAGAACGGGGTGACAGGGTTGAAACGCAACATCTGCGCCTCCATCTGCACCTCTCACGATCGGCAGCTGGCGGAAGGTGAAGGAAAGGGCCCTTGCTGGGCCCCGGGGAAGACGTCGAACTTTGGCCCGCAAAAGGGATACGTGCGTCTCGGCGCGTGCACGATAAATCATTAAAAAGGCGTAGCCTCGAGTGACGCGCGCCGCCGTTAATAAACGCGCCACCAAACTGTGAATTACGGCAGCGGTGAACGAGCGGGGGGGTTGCACTCGTCCCTTCTCCTCCTTCTCTCTCCCGGCCTTCTGTCTCACGGCCTTTGTTTCGCATCACAGCCTGTGACCAAAGCTCCATCGGAGCGAGCGACGCGGGGGAGAGATGATTTACTTTCGTGCCGCGAAACGCGCAGTCGCAATTATTTACCCGAACGCTTATTACAATAATCCAGATCTCAATTATTAACGCTCGCGCGAGATATCGCGTTAACCCTTTAACATCTTATTACTTGGAAGAACTGAAGAATCCCACAAACGTTAATGATCTGGAGATCAACTTTTTAACTTTCGACGTTCGTCCCTTCGCCCTCGTAATTAGAAGTTAACGTCTTCCGTATTTTCCATTTAATGATACGATGCTTGTATATAACGACACGTTTCATTAATGATATATAGATATGTGATTCCGTCGCGTATAATACGAGCGGGGACAGAGTTAAAAAAAAAAAAACCTCTGTTGTGGGGGATGCGTTTACGCGTCCCATTAAGAACGGCCCCGAGACGCGCACCACGCCTTTTAGAGCTTAAAACACGAGCCTGTTTGTTCTAATACGAAACCGATGCTAATAGCGATATATCACAAGCCGGTCCCCGACCGTCTTATATCTCTCCCCTCGCTCTCCCCCCTTCCTCCCCGTCATCTAGAAAAACGTCACCATGAATCACAACCGGGATGCTAATGCACCAATTTATCTCTTCCCGAGACTTTATTAAGACTTACTTTTTCCTCGGCGCGAAGGGAACGAAAGACCGCGGCCATTCACGCGACTCTTGCTCGTCGCGCCAGGATGGCTTCAATTTATACATACATGTGTATCTATGTGTGATACACACTCAATCGCATACACGTAAAAAGAAGATCAATATCGGGTGGGCGAAAGAACACCTATAGACAGCGCCGAGATGCGGACTGACAAATTCCCGCGACGGAACACACGCTCGTAAATCATCGTCCGTTTTGGCGGCCGAAAGAAGGATGACGAGGTCGTCCTCTTCGGAACTCTTCGAAATCTCTTCGCGCGCGCGCGCGTGTGTGTGTGTGTGGGGGGGGGGAGGGAGACGCGCCACGGTCCCGCTGCGCCGCATCATTGTCTCATCATCGTCGTTCTCTACGCGCGAAAACTCGTCCTAGCTTCGAAATTACCGCACACGGATCCATTAACATTCCGAGGACGGCTCGCCTGCCAGTTCGCGCGCGCGTTTAAAAAGTGGGTTTTAATTTTGCAGCGAAATCGATTTTCGAGGACGGGAGGCGACGGACGGAGAAATTTGTGCACTTTTTCTTGTTTGAAGTATTCGACTATTAGCGCGATTTGTTAACACGCGTTTATTATATGCTCATAATGAGTCGATCTCTATCTGATGCCGAATGGCAAGCATCTTTGTATTAACGAAATACTTAGTAGATAAAATCACCGCGACTAAGATTAAGGAAAATTATAGATGGTTGTCGGAATTCCGCGCTCTCTCTATTGATGCTGCTTTTTTATAATAGTTCTTGATCAACGACTGTATATACAATATATATGTACACGCGCAAGAAGCATAAGCATATAGGAAGTCTATCAAAGTTCTACTTGGTCCATAAAACTTAAAGACTACTCGCAACACTAATACGCCACAATTGGAAGATATTTTAGAAACACGTTACAAGTTTCCACATTTAAAATATTCATAAATTTCTATAAATTACAAAAAATCTTAAAAGGGTGTAATCGTCTGACAAAGTTTGTTTCAAAAGCGTCTTATAATCTTTTACGTGTACATAATCTCGCTGGCTATAACGTGTTAGTGCCGCAACTACTACTACTACTTTGTAGCTACTTGTAGTTCCGTAAAAGGAGACTCGGAATTTGCTTTAAAAACGAACGCTTGTTACTTACTCGCGGTTAATCCGCACTCCGATTCGCCGATTATCTTGTCGATAGATGGGAACACTTGTCGAAGGCGAGGTAAAGTGCAGCGGACGACGGAAATAGCTGCCGAGGGCCTCTCTGCCATATGGGCACGACGGGCGCACGGGCGTTCAGAATGTCGCTCGATAAATCCGGCGTGCGTACAGATTTGTCACGCGCGCGAAAATAGACACGGAATAAGCGAGAAAACCGTGGACCATGGACGACGGCGGCGCAGGGTGGGTGTGTAGGTGCGAGCGAGAGGAAGTCGATACACTGTGACGAACGGTGCGGAAAGAACGAGAAACGAGAGGAGGAGGAGGGTGAGGGGGAACCGACGCGGTTGGTGGGCTTTCGACGTCGCCACGTAAACACGGAGGCGCCGCGACGCTTTACGACGCCTCGGTACCTCGGCCACTGTTTAACTTATCCACGACTTTCTGGCACACAGGCCATTTTCGCTGCTCCGCCATAGTAACGACGACACGCGCGACGACGGTCGGCTCCGACGTCGCGACGCCTTTCGAAAAGCAAGTTCGTTACGCGACCGAAACGTCGTTGAAAATTGCAAACACGTTTTCGGACACGCGGGACAAAATAATCTATCCGTGCTTTCTCCGTCTCTCTTGTAGGAAATGGTTTTATCGCTCAGAGCGCAGAAGATATATACGATTACAGTCGTAAAACTTTAACAATCTCGGAAATTTAGTTCTTTCGTTCAATGCGTCTGACGGACGCATATCGAAAATACGCGAATCTAATTGCGTATTCGTCACGATATTATCATAATTATTTTTTTAATTGACTTTAGTCCGAACTGTCTCGACGATGTGATTTAATCAGTGTCGAGTACGTGTTGTGTATCGAATATGACACGCAGAGACATCGGATCCCATCAACGCACCCGTAGATTCCGTTCTGCGCGCGTGGCAATTCTCGGGATTAGGATTAAATATTGATGGCGCTGGCTGATACAGATTAATGTACATTCACCGGCACCGCGATCTCCTCAATCTAACCGACGCGAGCGGTTATTTGTCTCCCGTTCTTTTGTCAGGAGAGAAAAAGCAGACTTTTCCCCCTTCCACGGGTCGATCCCGACTTCTTCCGTGACGAAGGATGAAGAAGGGATCTCTGATTACCACCTCGGACGTGGCACGGATTGTCGAGTCCTCTTATCTGCTCCGTTTCTCTCTTTATCGCGCCGAGAGTCTCTTACCTCGTCTTCCTCCTTTTCCTCCCTTCCTGACTACGCTCGCTCGTCCAACTTCTCTTTATGATGAACGGTGTCGCTGGGGAGGGCATTTATCCTCGAGATACAGCGTCCTGGGGGGAATCTATTAGCGCGACTCTCTCTCGGATAGATGCGAGCTTATTTACTCTTTCGCGATAAAGTTGAATTATCTCGAGAAAAAGAGAGAGAGAGAAAAAAAAGTAGCGTGGACACGAGGATCTGATTCGAGATGAAAAATCTGCGCAAAGATATATCAAAAATATTAAAATCATTTTTACGGCTATTGTACACAAATTGTTTTTTTTAGTTTACACGAGAGATTGGTCGCGTACCTTGTGCTAAATCACGAGAGGCTTATTGAATAGATTTTCACTTTCTCTCTTTCTTTCTCTTTCTCTCACGCATACATTTTTATTTCTACGATAATAAAATTTTAATCTGCAACGTGAACGTAACACCTCTAGCAACGCGGTTTGATCTAGAAAAAATCCGTTAACCGCCTGCGCAAACTTGCACTTTCCCGCTATTAACGAGCGTGATATCGCGATCTAATAATAAGTGCGCGCGCGCTCGCGTGATTTCGCTAAGAAACGCCGCGCGCGTAATCGCTCCGTGATCGATTGCTCGCGGTGGACGCGAGGTTCAGAATCAGGAACGCGCGCGATTTCATTGCGGAAGCGCGCGTTGCGACGAGAGCAGAGAGTCGAAGCCGATTAAAGAGTGCTGCGTAACGAACGTTTCGGGCCGTGATCGTTCGTTGTAATTAATGGCGGGATCGGCCCGCGCCGTGTAATAATCGATAATTACTCACGGTAATTAAATAATGCGTTTATCGTGATGCGCGATCGACCGGTTGGGTGGCCCTCCTTCCCTTTCCTCTTTCTCTTCCCCGGAATCGGCGGTTGCGCTCTCTCGGGCGACGCGTCTCCATCGAGACCGAGGCGATAAATCTCGTCGAATTTACTCCCGAGCCTTGGCGGCTTGCCCTGAAATTCGAGCGCGCGAGATAATGTGCCGTTGAACGAAGACGAGCTCGGGGGAGAGTGCTTTCCCGTCTTCTCGTCGTTTCGCGGCCCGGATAACTCGATCCTTACCTCTTACCTAGATTCCATTCGACGCCGCTGCCGCTGCCGCCGCCGCCGCCGCCACGTTTAAACGCCAAGTGTGACTTTGAATCCCATTTGCCTAATGACCGGTTTCGCCAACGTCTATTAACTTTATTCTTAGCTTTAATTGAGATTAACTCATTCTCCACGGTGTTACAACTCGAGAGACGCGGGAGCGAGAGCGCCAACTGAAATCAATTTAAGTAACGATGATAAATCAGAAATGTCAATTAATACGTTTGTATGATGTATATAAAATACATGTATATAAAAACGCGTGAAATCGCTACTTGCAAGGATGCGTTTGTCGAAAAGAAAAAAAATGGACACCCGACACTCTCTCTCTCTCTTTTTCTTTGACTCAGCCTTGCGAAACACGGATTAGTCTCTGTGATATCGGGGCAAACAAATGGCGCCATTCTTCCGAGAAACGTTCCACTTAATAACGCGGATAACCCCGACGTCCGTTTTTCATCCGTAAAGACGTCCGGTTGCTCTTTCTTACGCATTTGTCAGTCGGGGTCAGTTTTTGCAAGCGTCGCTGCTCGGCCTGTCCGGTCGAAAACTTTGGCAAGAAGTTACGAAAGCATTTCTTCACAAATGGAAAAGTTAACTTGTAAATATCGAGAATTTTTTTTTGCATATACAAATTCCGCACGAGATAATTATTTTTGATCGATTAGCTTTTTCCATTTTATCTTCTTACGTGTTCGTGCGTCGTAATATTATTGTTTTCGTAAAAACAATGTTCAAAAATCGAACTCTCGTGTGAAAGCGATGTTCGATCGAAGTAGTGCTTTATATTTTGCGAGATGACGAAGCGGTAGAGGTGCGAAAAGGGACGAAAGAGAGACCGTCGTGCGGCTGCTAAGCGGCAGACAAAATTGTTGGGACTATTTGACCGCACAGAAAGAAAACAGGATGCGGTCAACGGGGACTTGGTGCGATTAATGTGTCGCCTCCTATCGTCCGTGATTGACAGCGCTGTGACCGCGACAAAGCGCCGACATCCCGACACTCTCTCTTAACTTGATGATGTTGAGAGAACGCCATTTCGTTCTCGTTGCTTGCGCACCGACGGCAACTTAGTTGGAGAACGTTGCGTCGCAGAAGTGCGCGATTACAGCCGCAACCTGTCGTATCTCTCGTGTGCGTTATTGAAAATTTTCTTCGTTCGTTTTGTGGTAGCTTCTACATAGTTTATATAGTTTAACATTTTTTTAGTACAATTTTAAAAATGATTTTTTCTTGTATTAGTAATTAATAATGTAAAATTATATTTAAATTTATAATATTTTTATTTAAATTATTAAAAATTAATAACAATTATATTTAAATTACTGCGAAATATTCATAAACGTCAAGAAATTCTAAAGCCTCCCCCGTAAGCTCCAAGAAGCGGTTTGCCATCATCAACAGAAGAAAAGTTTCGCAAACAGGTAGCACCGCTTTCCAGTCGATCCCGCGGGTCCGTCGGCAATTAGCCAGGTGGTCGCGGGGGGTAATTAGATGAAGGTTTAATTGCAGGCAGTGCCTCGTCGTAGCTCGTAAACGAGAAAAGCTCGCCTGTCTCCGAGGTGCAATTCCCCGCATATTTACATCCCCCGCGGGACGCGAAAGGGCTACGTTGAAGGGATATAAGGTAGGCGAAAGGGCCAGAGGAGATGCCGACGTAGGGCGAGAGAAGGCGGCGGGACGGGACCCTTTTGACGGGTTTACCGCTCCCCCTTGGCCGTCTTAAAAGAAAGGGTTAATTAAAAACAACAAAAGCTATCCGCGCCATTAGCGCCCGTTTGTATGCGCCGCGTTAACATTACGCGTTCAGGGCTTTTTCGACTACTACCTCGGATCTTAACGAGATTGCGTCGGCACAGTATTCGGGTGTATCCGTGAAGGATCGGATCTCGAGGTCGGCGATCGATCGAATCAAGTGTTTTGATCTCTTGAAAAAAAAGTTCGTTCGATTGCGGTTGTTTTGGTCGTTTCATCCCCTTTTCGCTCTGATGACACTGCATTTCTGCACGAGCGAAGCGGAAACTTACGCGCAGAAATACCTTTATCACAAGTCCTCGTATCACGACGTTTTAACGTCTCACGGACAACGTAATTGGACCGGGGGCTGAGTTACACCCTCAATTTGACGATCGCTATCCATCGTTGTGGTTGAGGCCACTCTCGCGTTTCTCGATTCACCGCGGCGGTTTAAAATCGCACAGAATACGGTATATTGAAAATATCACGGCTTTAGGTATGACAGAGATATATCGAGAGCTTTTTTTGTTTTTGGTTTTTAATGGAATAACTACGCATTCAAATTCACAAGGAAGAGCAATTAATTTTAGTCAACACTCGTTGGTTTGATACATTCGAGATTTATTAGTTTCGCTTTTTTTTTCTTCCTCGCGCATACAAATGTTATTTCATTTTAAATCAATCCCGTTGCGCGGCCATGCATTCGTGTAATTATTATTGCGAATCGCGCGAGACGTTATTCTCTGCCGCCAGCTTTGTGTCGGCGACGTAGTCACAACTAGGAATTTACTAAGATGGATGAGAACACGTCGTGTCGGCTCGTGCCACACTCCGCAACGTGGTTGTAATTAGCGAGAACTTACAATTAGAGTGGCACTTCCCTCTCTCTCCCCCGAGACTTTGTTCAAAATTCCTTCCCGACTATATATAAAAGTTTCGCACGTCTGCGTGCATTCGATAATGCTTTGTTTCGAGCGAAATTATTTATCATCATCATTGTGTCTCATCATTTTGCCATTCGCATCGTGATACACAAACGTGCGTACATTTCTCGCGGGAGACTCAATCAGAAAAACAAAGAGGAAATTAATTTGTTATCGCGCGAAAGATAAGTGTTGAGAGAAATCACACTTTTTTTGGAACAAAGAAATTAACAAATTTTCAATATCTCATCGCGCAGGTTCTGTACACATTAAACCTCGGTGAGAAGATTTCGCGTAAGAGATAAGCGAAACGAGAGAAGCGCTGCGAAAAATAAAACGGGACGCCGCAAAACGATTCCGTAATTACACGTTCGGAAGTACGCGGTTCTTGCAGATTGACATCAAGCTTTTCGAGCCGCGCAAGCCGCGAGAGCGTGCCGTGCATAAGAAAACTTCGCACATATACCGAGCGTAATTTCTGCGAAACAGCCGCGTTATCAGCGACGATTCCTTGAGCGTGCGGGAAAAAAACAAGAACTATTGCGCTTATCGCGACTCGATCTGACATTCCCGCGGCAAGGACTCCCGAACACTTGCTACGAGCGCGAGAAGCTCGCGCGATATATTCGATCTTCGTCTCGAAGAGAGAGAAAGAGAGACACGGACCGTTTCGTTCTTTGTTTCTCGTTCTGCGGTCGAATTTTCGTTTCCGACGATATATTTTCGCGATAAATAGTCATTTCATCATTCGTCGTGCGGTATGACTGCGAGAGAATCTCCGCCGATTCATTTATACGTTCTTCGTGTTCTTTCCCTCTGTCGGTCCCGCTCCCCTCCCGCTTTCACGTTCGACCACGTTTCGAGCCTCTCTCTAACTGGAGTTATCTCCCCCGCAAATATATATTAATGCGAGTGATATATCAGCTGGCTCCGCGAGGGACAAAACGTTAAATATTGGATAAGTTGGTCCGCGGTCGGTCCACCGAGACCGAATCTCGGTGATGGATGGCTCGCCGCTGACTGTCATAACAACTTCGGCGGCCGACGCTTGCTCGCGAGATGTCCACGTTGCTCGGAGAAGATCGAAAGGTCTTTGAGTATAAAAATATAATATAACTGCTTCTTTTTCTCTTTCTTTCTCCCTGTCAAAATCAGATGGAAAAGTTTCGCGTCTGATGTGCAATAGGAGACTGCCAGGATTATTAAACTCTCGGTTAACCCTCGCGTTTGAAACGTACAAATGTGCGAGCGGGCAGCGCTTGAAATTTATAAACTACAGGAAACTCGATTAGTTAGAGACTGATAATTGGACTGACCGGTATCTCAGAATGTTTCGAACGACCCGTTTACCTAAAGGCGGTATTCTATTAAACGGCGAGGCCAAGTAGTGTCACGTCAACGCACGCGTCCCTCGAGGATCAACCCTTTTGCCGGCCCCTGCATAATCCACGACTCCGCAGAGACCCAGAGCCGAAATTAGAGGCCCCTTTCCAATCCGGCATCCTACGCAAGAGATGATTTAGGGCAGAATTATCAGGAAGGAATCCAATAACGAGGGACCGCGGAGTATGTACCGCACAGTGAATTAAGATCTAGACGCTGATCCTTCCTCCTCCCTCGCCTCGAAGAATGCCAAATAAGATGATGCCGACAATCGCGAAACAGAATGAGCAAACATGCTTCTGGTGATACTGTGTATATATGAGCAATCCATTTAAATCAAAGTGACGCGCTTCTCACTCGGGTAATAGTAAAATATGTGCTATCTATAAAGAATATCAATAAAAAATTCCGTATCAATATAAAATCAATGAAAACAAGTTTTTAAGATGAGTGTACGAATATGGCAAATAAAAATCAAAAGCAGGATGTAATGCAGATAAAACTCAAATGTTTAATATGTTGAATAAGTTGAAACGTTTCAACTTTAATATCAAGTCATTTTAAATTGATGAAATATACTTTATAATTTTTTATGATACGATATAAAATTTCTATTAATGTACTGTTAAAAATATTTTAATTCGCTCTTGAACGATATTCTAAAATCATCCTTTTACTCATTTTGTCAGCTGCGCTTTCATTCATGTCTATAGTAATTTTAACTGATTTATTTTATCACTTTAATATCGCATTGATCTTCTCTCTAACAAGTTTTTATTTTGTAAATATCAAATAGGGCATTTAAACAGCTTATTAGCCTCGCTCATTAGGTTTACAACTTTGTTGATTTAGATTTTTTATTAATGAAACTATTATTATTATTATTATTAGTATTAAAATTACATATAAAAATCAAAAGTGAATAGTTGCGTCTTGCTTTTTCGTCGCTTGAAACACTATTGTTACGAGAGATCACATTATTGCTAGTTGATGTTCGTTGCACTTCGCGCTCTATTCCAGTCTCTCTGATAACAAAGTATTAAAACCAGTTTTCTAGGAAAAGTTGACGCAAAGATCTTACGTAGAAAACCAGATGCGCGCATAAAGGAATCGACTGAGCTTTTAATGAAGTCGCGATAGAGAACTTTGGCGATGCTTGTGTGTGCGGGCGTCACGTAAGGGACAAAGAGTGACGGGCGCGATATCTCTTCTTCTCGTTGTAACTGAGAAAAAGAATTCGGTCGGGCATTCGTGGAAATGATAACCGACCGATGTCACGAGAAGGGGTTATCGAACGGGACCGGCCTATGACATCGATCAGTCTGTGTCACTCACTGAACCTCGCGTATCGCTTAACATTAATTATTATTGCCACTTCGACACTTTTCACAAGAGCGCGCGTAGAAAATATTACGTTCATGTTTGTCGTGATAATCCCGACTTGGTCGTCAAAAGATTTTCTCCCGGCGAACCAGCTGTCATTTCTCGCGTGTTACGAAAACTGAATTGATATTTCTGTGTGATAGATAACGGTATCTCTTCTGTCGTTGAAATTTTGCAACGCATTCGCGAGCGCGTGCGTAATACACTGGATGATGTAAAACTTTTTCCAAATAATTTTAGTGAAATTCTCGCGTTTAGTGTATACGTAAGAGTCAGAAATACAACCGCAGTGTAATGTATATTTTAAGTGGTGTTAACGATTATTATTATTATTTTTTCACTCGCGCGGCTTATGCGTATCGCGTTCCCGATAGCACGAAATCGCGTCCCACTTCGTAGCACCTAATATAACTCGCCATTCGATCGCCCGTACCTCCGGTTTTATGGTATAAACAGATCGTTGGCGAGACCCGTCACTCCGCGGATAAACTCGCCGTGACAGAGTGCAGGACCCCCATAGGAAATACTCGGCCACGAAAATCTCGCAACTGCCGGGACGTGAATCCCTGTCTACGCGGCGAGGGAAAAAAAATCGGGGATCGATTTCTCCACAAGAACACGTGGTTTTCTTCGCGACTGATTATTTACATTTTGTGTGTGTGTGTGTGTGTGTGTGTGTGTGTGTGTGTGTACTTACACGGTCGAGAAAATTATTTCTTTTCGAGTCGACGAATAGGCTATTAGTAAAAATATCCAGTGTGTTATTTTCTTTATTGTCAAAATCATATATTGTGTGAATAATAACATTTGTGTATCGACATCCCTACTGTCGCTTCGAGATTTCATGCGGAAAAGCAAACGCCGTGCGTTGCAACGACGACGATGACGACGATGACGACGATGACGATCGACAAAACGTGTACGGGTTATGAATGGAGGCAGTGTGTGCGCGGTCACGTCAATGCGTGAAGCGTGCGTGAGGTTAGTTACGCACCGTTTGCCGGCCCCAGGGGTGTTCACTTCCGAGTAACTTACACCGCGCAGCGAGCGTGCTGCTGCGGGGGTGCTATCACAACATGATTCTCACGTTACCGAGCAAATGATCGAAATCGCGGGATGAGAAGAGACGGGCGTGGGTCTGGTGTAACTGAAGAAGCGAAACGACACGTCAAAACTTTCTCGATGTTACGAGAGAGTAACATCGTGAAAGGATTTGCTTCTTGCCACATAGACACACGACACGTGTGAGATGAAAGGAAGAAGAAGGAGAGCGTGACGGGGATTAGACGCGCGGCGCTACCGAAGGACCTTATACGCTTCTTTCACGCACGACGTCGAGCCGTCAGTGACAAAAACAAGAGATCGCACAGCTCGAGCCGTGTATTATGGATAGGCACGGACAGAGATCCGTTTGTGTTCGCGGCTATCGTCGTATGCAATGGCGTATGTCCGTCGAGACATCGGACTTAGGGTGTTGCACTTGTCATCTGACAACTCAGCTAATAACAGGCGTGCACAAAATTGTGGTAAAGACGTCTACTGAAAGACTGATATTTCAGGCGTCTGTTAGATGTCTTTGACGACATTTCGACGTTGTTTGACAATATTGTTTCGACGTAGCAGTTAGTTACGAGGAAGAGGGAAAGAATGTCACAACTCTTACTATAATTTAACTTAATTTTTTTTATTTTTCTTAATATTAATTATATATCATAAATTGAAATTAAATAGTTGTCTACAATTAATTAATTTTGATAGAAGATACATCAATTAATTGTGATAAAAGATTATTTATTTATTTAAAATCTAAAATATTTTAACCAAATTTTTTATATCTTCTAGTTTATATTTCTATGTTTTTATCTTGATAATAATTTTAATAAGATTTTTTTTCCTCATTCTCTTTTTGTTTCTTTCAATAAATCGCACATTTTATTAAAATCGAGGCTACACCAATGCCAGCGCATAATTTCAGAGAAGGCACAGCGCGCCATAAGGGGAACGTTGAGTAGTAGACGTTGTCGAACGCAGTTAATAACTGTCTAGTAACACACTGGTAACACTTCTTTCACTCGCGTCTTGCACTCATCTCCGATAATTAGCACCACATTACAATAATACTCGCGTACTTGAACGATCCATTTTACAGCATATCGCGACTACTTTTGTAGGTCGAAGACAAGATCGTCATCTTGTCTTTGCCGACAATCGAACCTATTGTAATAGCACATAAACGCGAATGTGGAACAAGTGAAATGTACGAACAACGAACATTTAGAATTTCTTTTTCCGCGAAGATAATCTCAGCATATTTTGTGATAATGAAAATAATAACGTGAATAATAAACACACTTGCAACTGAGAAAAACGATCAGAATGTCATCGACAATTTCGTTCGGGGAAAATCATCTCGATTCGACGAAACCGCACCTGCAGTTTTTCGAGAGGCGTTCAACGACACCTCGTGAATACTAGGACGCGATCGCGCGCGATGAAAGGCTTTTAAATACGCGTCCACAATCTGTGCGACTGTCCCGGTTCGCTCAATTTACTGCCGGATACATGCGATCCGTTGCGAACGGCGAACAGCATGTGGTGGCGGGAGATAAGAGAAATTATCGTTAAAAACATGCCAGCATGTCCGCTGTCGGCACGACTCCCGTCTCCCTTTTTCATCCCGAGTGGGTACTCGGGTGGTTAAGCGGCTGCACTTAGGTTTTTGCCGACCGGGCGAATCTCCGGTCAAATAAAAAAAAAATAAATAAATAAATAAATAAATAAATAAAGCATCTCTGCGATCGCGAGCGCGCACGGACGACACCGACGGGGTGACCCGGAGTCGGCCGAGGAGGGGATCCATTATCTCTCTCCGCGTCTCTCATTCTAACGAGGTCCCTCGCGCGAAATTAATGAAACGCAGGAGGGCCGTGGTCGTGGTGGTGGGCACGAACGTGCGCGCGTGTGGATAAGTTATTATTAATGAGCCGGCCGCGCGGCCATTTCTGCCCGGCGGTGAATGAAACGCGTCGCGGGATCGCATGAGTGATTTCACTACTCCGGTACTCCACTTGCTTTTTGCGGCGCGACGAGGCGCGCGCTAACGAGAATCACCGGCGATCGTGTACGCCTCGACGATATGAAGTTCATCAGAGAAAGTCGCTGAATTCCTCCTTCCGTTAAGAAAACCTTTGAGATAAATCCTTTGAAAAATAAAATTTCAAATTTTTTCGAGTTACCGTGTCATTCAAGATGAAAACAGATTTTAAGAGATACGAAAAAAATTTGAGAAAAAATAGAAAAAATGGGAAGCTGCATCTGATATATAACATAAGGACAAGACTAGAATTAGATAATCTCGAGCGGACAAGAGAGAGAACTAGCCGATAAAACTGGAATATTGATGGAAGAAGG
>QVOB01024528.1:0-15523 GCA_014839585.1 Pseudomyrmex concolor
TGGACATTTTCGGCATATAAATTTGCATATTTATGTTAAGTTGTGTATAAATATATATAATTATATATGAAAAATTTTTTACCGGGTGTATTATCTTTCTAATATTATCTAACATCTGATATTATCTTATTTAGCCAAATAAAAATTTACACATTGTTGGTCCAATCGTCGATGTTGCATCTTTCGGTAAACACTTTCTCGGAATCAATACGTGACAGGGACACCGCAGGATCATGTCGTGAGCGTTAGATTGATCGAAGGACCAGCGTTCCGGTAGAGGATACACGCGAAACACATGTGGTGCGCTTCTTTCGCGAAAACTCTGCAATAACGCATAATTCGCGGCACTGTTCTTCGGATCGCGACGATCCTTTTCTGTCGAGAAGTAAGACAAGATCTTACTCAAAGAACTATTTATTTTACTAGACTTCTCGTTAATATTCTCGTTTTTTATCGTCGCATTTTCGGCTGCATCGAGCACATGCATCTCCGTAAATTGTTTGAGCAATCCGTACGTGAACTTCGGCTCTGTATCATCTGCAAGGATTGCAAACAAATATTGCTTTAATATTTAATAATATTAAAAGAGTAAAATAAAGAAAAAGAGCTGTAACATGCCGAAATATTCTCCGCAAGTGATACATAAAAAAAAAGAAACAAACTTGCCTACAGTAAAAGTTACAGAAGAAAACTTCGAGATCCACGCCACGATTGGCTGTCCTTTCGCGACGATTCTCACTTGATTCAAAAGATTCGATTGCACCTTCTCCATTTGCAATTCCTATTACAAAAATATTAATTGATTAATTCGCGTCAGTAGTTAACAGCTAATAAGTTTGAATTTTCGTACCAAAAGTTCACGATCGCTGGTCGTGCGGGGGACAATTTGAACGCTGCTCAACGAAGGCGCATTTTTCAGAGAGGACACGAACACTTCGTCGCCTTCTTCTATGTGCAAAGTTTTTGCAAAAGTCGCACCGATGTATAAAGTTTTTTCGGCACCAACGCGAGAAACGCATGAAAGATAATATATCCTTCCATTGTGCAACACTTCAATTGCGTTCTCCTGCAATCAAAGTTTACAGATTAGGTTTTTATCGGTCGTTGATCTAACGATTGTCGGTCTTATCATCAAATGACAAGCGAGAATCAAATGATCTTATTTTTTTACACTTGAAGAAAAATAAGTAACAAACAAACAATAAGAAAAATGACGAGAATCGAATAAGAGAAATGCAAGAGTCTTGGAATTATGTAATTGTTTTGTTTACAAAACAATATTTACAGTCACGCTCATAGGGAGCGCTATTGCGGTCGAAGATGGCGTGCGTGATCACGTGACGTTTATTTTGGTGAGAAAAGTAATCCACTGTGTGTTATGTAAAATTGCAAGAACCAACCTCAGTTTCTAAACGGCGCAACCAGGTAGTCGACAGTTGTGCGAAGCAATTGTTTGCCGCAACGTACTTGACGACGAAACGTTCGCGTTGCATTTTTTCGCGCACACGACACGAGCCATGAATCAACGAAATACAATGTAAACTCGCACGATGACACGTCCCGGTGAGGAAATGAACCTTACACTAAGCGCTTGTTGTAATTTCTGTATCGGCGCTCGACTGAAAACGCAAATGCGGCGTGTGGTCAAGTGTCAGTCAGGTCACTGATTAACATCTTAAAAGATAAACAAATTACCATAAAAAAAGAAGGTTGTGTGTATGCAAGTATTGACTAGTTTAAGATGTGACTGTAAAGTCAATATATACACAAATTTGTCAAATAAAATTCACACAACAAATTAAAAAATTATAAATCAAATTTTGGAAACATTTAAGCACATCAAGAATCACCTTGTGGTTAAATCGAGATTTGTTTATTGGAAGTAAATACATCTTGCAGATATATACAAAGTGTAAAGAGAAAGAAGGATCGAAACTATAAGAATATTTCTCTCTTGCGTTTATTTCAACCTTAAGCTCGGTGCGGGGTTCACATGAGACATTTACGGAACGGAATCGTCACCGATTGGTTGATTCCCTATTAAAATTCCCTGTTAAAATTCTTTTGTTCGACAAAAGTGGAGACGGAGAGGCAATTGGATAATCTCCCGTCATAAATTCTTATTTTTCTAATTCTGATTTTTCAATCTGTATGACAGCATCTTCTAATTAACATATATAAAATTTAAGATCATAATTTGCGATGTGATTGTGCTCAGGTCTTCAGCCGGTTTCCATAAAATCTTAGTCGGCGACTGCGCAGCAATTGGTCGAGCGCTGCGTTGTGTATTAGCCAATAGACGTGTAGCGAGCAGCTGTAACTGTGAGTTTGAATTCAACTTCATCGCGTGAAGTTCGGTTTGCACCCGATGAGGCGGCCGAGGTGACGCGACCGTCCGAAGTACGAGGTGAGCGAACGAGCGGCATGCGAGGATTTGATGAATAAACGGCCTTTCTAACGTCTACACGGCACGAGACTTGATCACAATCAGGTGCGTAACACCACTTCCGATTCGTGTCCCGATGACTGTTCGCATCATGATCTGTTGATAGAGCACCACCATATTGCCTGTCGTCGAATAAATATTTTCTTCGCGACCTTCACCTTCACCGATGATGCTTTGTGAATTGTTTGCTAAAACGAGACGATTTCGATTCACCGGATAGTCGAAGGTGATGGGATAATTTTTCGCATCTACCGTGACATCATATTTCTAACCATACGCGAATGTCCGGCAAATTCCCGCGTTTTCTTCGTGCTCTCTGGAGCAGTAAATTTGCTCGGAAGAAATATAAAAAAAACACATGATTTATCACTGAAAGTAATGTAAAATTGTATGTCGGTGGATACTCAAATAGTTTTGTGTTATTTTGAACGCGAAGTGAACAATTTTCGCGGTACAGTTTGTAGTAGAACATATTGTGTATATTGACAATCTTCTATGTTTACGAAAGAAACCGATACGTGAATCAGTTCCACAAAAATTGCTGAATTATTGAATCAAGTATACGTTAAGAATTGTATCAGAAGTGTTAGTCTCATTCTTGTACTATTGGACCTCAGAAGTCTTTCTTTTTATTATATATAAGTTTTGAAAGTCATATTTTAATATTTTCTTCTAAAACTATGAATTTGTACATAGGAATTTGTACATAGGAGCATTAAATTGTCATTGCATCATAAATGGCACCACCAAAAGCACTTGGACAGAACAGACAAACCAGCACAGCTGCTTTAAGAACAGGAGTAACAACCAGAAGACAGAATGCTGTACTGAACAATTTATTAAAACAACCCAATGTCAGAGATACTCGGTCTAAAAGAAAAGCTGAAGCTTCGCCTCTGAAAGAAAAAACTGCCAAGAGATCTGCCTTTGCAAATATCACTAATGTATGTAGTATAAATAAATTTACATTTTTAAATGCTTACTTCCAAAAATTACAATGTAAATTTCAATTAAATTTGATTAGTTTACTATTAGCTGATCTACATCAAAATTTAGAAACAAAAAAAAGTTTGCAATGAAAATATAATGGGTGTCAGTACATATAAACTTAACGCGAGAATAAACTTATATTTTCTTATTTTGTGTTTCTTGTCATTTATCAGGCTATTACGACGTTAGGAGGACAAGGTCATGTGCTAAAAAAGACAATTACTCAAGCCAAACAACATGACAATAAAAAATCGGGAAGTAACATTGCTGTTAACAAACCTGGAAGCATTGTTAAACCTATAATGACAAAATCAAAACCATCTCGAGTGAAACCTACTATTATCAAAGATCAGAAGAAAGTGGAAAATTCAACTAAGGTTGTAAAGTGTATAGAGGTTAGACAGAGTATAGAGAGTGAGAAGTCAGACGGCTCGCTCTATATCAGTGCCTTGGAAGATATAACGGATAGCATAAGACTCTCGGGCATAAGCAGTACAGTCATTAAGGTAAAAACATTTTGTGTAGTGTAAATGTAACATCTACTTTGTCCTTTTTTTCTTTTTTTTTTTTTTTTTAAACTTCAACAAAACAATTTTAATCGTGTAGTACTCTTATTCATTATATGTATTTAATAAATCGGTTTCTCGAGAGAAATTTTTACATTACAACATATTAGCAAGGAGAAATTATTTGAAATATAAAACAGACTTGAGATGTACAGGAACATGATATAAACGAAACAGAGGAGGAAAATATCGAGAACAAGGAAAATGTGCGCGAGACAAAACATGGGGAAAATGGCAAAAACGACCTGTCTTTCGCGAAAGAGAAGAAAGTCTCTGCCGTTACTTTAATGATGGTGCCTCAGAGAAAACTACCAGAGAGTGTGCAGTGGGATTTCGACGTTGAAAATTGGCTCGATCCGTTCCAGGTGTCGCATTATGCGATGGATATTTTCGAGTATCTAAAAAGTCGAGAAAGTTTGTTTCCGATCAACGATTACATGGAACAACAAGTGAGTCTCTCTCAATGGATGAGAGCCTTGCTTGTCGATTGGATGGTCGAGGTGCAAGAATCGTTCGAGCTCAATCATGAGACTTTGTATTTGGCCGTGAAATTAGTCGATCTGTATCTAACAAAAGTGACAGTCAGCAAGGAGACCCTGCAATTGCTGGGCGCTGCCAGTCTCTTTATAGCGTGTAAATTTGATGTAAGTTTTATTTACATCATCATCGTGAAACTTGTATTTTTGTATGATAAAATTTTTATCTATCGGATTATAAAAATTTGTTCTTTGACTCCAGGAAAGGATACCACCGATGGTAGAAGATTTTTTGTATATATGTGATGGCGCTTATACTCAGAGAGAACTCATTAGAATGGAAATAAGTGTCTTAAAAGTAGTCAATTTCGATCTAGGAATACCACTGTCTTATAGATTTCTTCGGCGTTACGCTAGAGTAAGCAAAAGAATTATTGAATTTACATAGAATTTCCACAATGTGGAGATTGTGTTTTCAATCTGAATTGCTACTGATTCAATCGTTTTAAACTAGTGTGCCAAAGTATCCATGTCCACGTTAACTTTGGCTCGGTTTATATTGGAACACTCGCTGATGGATTATTCGATGATTAAGTTCAGCGATAGCAAAATGGCGGCAGCGGCACTATTACTAGCGATGCTGATGAAAGATTTGGGAGGATGGACTCCGACACTGGAATATTATAGTGGCTATAAACTCGAAGACATAAGAGATATTTGCCATCTCTTGAATCATAGTTTACATAAGAAACAAAAGGACTCTTTGATGACCGTCCGCAACAAATACAGTCACCCGTAAGTACTTGACAATTTTTTCTCTATAATTTATAATTTTTTTTATTTAAAGACTTGGTTTCATTTTTGTTACGAAAATATGCGAATTAGTGGTCAAAATATATCGTGTTACGATCGTGTTCAAATGATATATTGAATGTTTCTTACGATGCAAACTCTTCTTCTATTTTAACGCTACAGTAGAATAGAAAATTCCATTTCTGATCACATATGCGATATTATCTTGACATTTATGTTTTTTATTATGTGTCAAAAATTATTTATCTCTTACGTGAGAGAGAATATTACACGCTTTATACGTCATCTTGTCTGCATTTTAGGGTTTTCCACGAAGTAGCAAAGCTGCCTCTAAAAGAAACTTTAGATATATAGGTAATATATTAAAACTAAAATAATTTAAAATAATTTCTTTGTAAGAGAAGTATTTGAAATTACAAAACACGGATACACATATGGTTTATTTTGATAGAACACAGAATGCAAACCAAAATTGAAAGACCAGTCGCGCCAATTTTTATTAGATCGATTTAGTCGCTAATTGAAGTAAATCGGTAAATATACGAGTAAAACGTAAACGATAACATTGCTCTCTAAACTGTGAACGTGCGTTGACCGATGGTGAAAACGTGAAAAAAATTTCGAATGTTGCATTTAATGGTCATTATTTTGATATCAGCATGTATATCGGAATGATCTTTATTAGTATTTTTTATCATTAGTATTATTATTGGAATCCAAATAAATGTCGGTGTAACGCGTCATTTCACCGTCTGTGCTGAGCGAAAGTGGTGATAAAAGAGACAAAAAAGAAGGAAAGAAAACGAAGACATGAGCTACTCAGAATGTGTATTATACATTAGAACTTAAAACTTCAAGATTTTAGTTTTTTTTTATTTAAGTCAATTAGGAAATTTTATCGAAGACTTTTGAATTATGAATAAAACAACATTTTAATTTCATCTACAAACTTGGAACAAAAATAACAAGTTATAGCTTCTTTATAAAGAAGTTTTTGGAAATCTATTCTATTTAAATACCAATTTTGCACCTTTCTTTTTACTATTACTCTTTTTACTATTACTCTTCGCCGAATATTCACAGTGACGCATTATATCGGCACTTATTCTCTAATGGGATTTGCACTTATTAGTAATATATACATATATATTTATACTTATAACGCGCGGTAATCTTTATACTACTTTACATTTTCTCAATTATTTATAGGCTATTTTATACATATACTTTTTTTCTTTTTTTTTTTTTATCAAAAATTTATTTTAGCACCACGCCTTTTTTGCACCTTGCAAAATAAATTTTAAATCTACTCGACGACAAGTTCTTCCAACATACGAGATAGACTGCAAAAAAAAATAACGCACATGGTCGGATTTACCGAGAGAAGAATTATGTATGTATTTAAAGAATAAGTTAAAAAATAAATTTTATTTTGTTAAATTATAGTTCTTGCGACTTTTTGGTTTTGTCATTTATATGGCGAAAATATAAACTCCTTTTCAAACCGAGCAAAGAAATGCAAATTACATACAGCAAGATCTATCGTTCAGATTATTTTGCTGCAATCTATAAAAGACTGGACTTTTGCATTTACAAAATTTATCTATGTCTACTACTTCTTTATCTATTTCTACCCTCTTTTTGTAATCTACTTTTTGTAATCTACTATCTCTACTTTCTACACTTTGGATAATCGTTTTTTTTTCTTTTGTTTGTTTATCGTAACCTTTTCTAAAACGATCTCAAAAAAAACACGGTGATAATTTCTCGTTACCTTATCTTCTTTATCATTTACATATAAATATTCTCGATTCTCTACGATATACAAGTTGTTTTTTTTTTTTTTTTTACGTCCAATTATTATATGACGTTATTGTTTAGAAAAATCGAATTGACAAATTCTAAATTAACAATGTTTACTCAGAGATTAACAGAGTCGTCCTTCGAACAAGTGTGCAGCTCGTAAACATTTATCTCTCAAAATAGCGATTGTGTGTGTTGTTTTTTATGGTCTATTCTCGTAATTGTACTAATCATTTAATACAGTGTGTCTTTTTTATGGCCAAAAATACTTGCACAACACTTTTGCAAACACTTTTCCAATTACCAATCAATAATGTAACATGACATAGGTACGTCTATTTCAAACTCTTACAATTTTTGCTCAAGGTGTGTTTATCATACAAAGGATGCGTTTGCTTTGGACGCTTACACGCTGTGAGCGTAGGTCTATCTGTGTTCTTTCTTTGTTTTTGCATTAAAAGAGCAGTAAAAAGACAGACTGATGTTTCTTTAAAGCAAACGCACCCGAGGAGTGGTGCGTTGTTATGTATCGTTGTTGCGTTTTATGTAAACTTATGATAATGAAATCCAAATCGCTGGAATATATATATAGTTTCTAATTATTATGACGTACGAATGGCTATTCAAGATTTTTATCGTAGATACTTATCCAAAGGTAAAATTCAATTGAGAACATTTCTATGCTCAATTTTACGCAGAGAGTGAACTATGTTTAATCATTCAAATTGAGCTATACAATATTGTGACAATTTAAAAACTCTTGTTTTTGATATATTTAACTTAGCGAAAGAATTCTCTTTTCTATTGAAAATCGATTGTTGAACTTCTAAGTGACAAATAACTGAGACACCACCAAATTGTAATAACTGATTTACACAGCGTGTATCTTTTTCGAAAAATGTAAGCACTTTAAAGTAAAGCTGCCTTTATAATTTGTCTTGAAGATGCAATGAAATATAACGGTATCTTAATTTTAAACGGTGTTAATGACTAAGAGTTATATATATATATATGACACTATTTAAAATAGATTTGATGTTTCCAGAGACGCAATATAATTTATATTTAATGACATTAGTTCTCTCTCCCTCGAATGACAATCAATAGAAAATGAACAAAATCACCTGTGATATCGCTTGTGTCATAAAATCAAAACGACAATTGCGTGAGTGTCGAATATCTTTTTGTTTTAACTATTCTTTCATGCAGGGTAGCTACGAAATCTTATTAACATTCCTTATGAAATAAAAACAATTTTATAAATATGATGTGAATAAAATAAATTCACTATTGTGTGTTATTTAAACTTGTAATTTTGCATCGTCTGTTGCAGTTTTCTGAATATATTTATTTTCAATATGTAAATCAAATCTCAAAATTTTTTCAGCATTTTTAAAAGATGAACAAACCTAAGCATACATTATTTTTTTAAATTAATTGAACGATGTCTTCTGGGTTTTTTTTTTTTTGGTGAAATTATTGTGAAACGTTACAAAGATAAAAATTGTTAACATTATTAGATAAAAAATAACTATTTTACAAGCAAGTAAATTATTATATATGAATATTGTTTTGTATATAAGACTAATATCTATAGAAGCAGAAATAAGATTTAATTCAACAGAGGAATTTTGTGACTACCCTGTGTATAAGCATTCATTAATTATGTACAGTATTTATATATATATATATACACACATATACAATGGGTTTGGCAAGAATATAAATGTAATCCGCGCACTTTTAACGTGTCGGTAGATCTTTAGTTACCTCAGAAACGAGAAAATATGAATGAGTAAATTACAAATATTATGTGTACATACGTTCGAGATTTTCAGATTTGCAGATGTGTACATAATATATATATATACACACACATATATATATATATATCCGTTAAATTGATTACTTAAGACCAAAAACAAGTTTGGAAAGAATTTATGAACATACATGTAGAATGCATGCAAGATTAAAATTTGCCCTAAAAAGTGAGGCTTTAGTTGTATATAAGTGATAATATATTTTCTGTCAATTAATTTCTATTGCGTTTATATTATTCTAAAGTATATGTGTGTAAGTACATGTGCGCTATAAACGAGATGTAATTTAATAAAAATTATAACAACGTATACATATACTGCATATGTATGTCTTATGATTTTTTCCAAAATTAGCAAAGGAAAAAAAGAAAACTCTTTTGGATTTGTAAACAGCACAACTGAAAATATAGAGTTAAATAGTAGAAAACAAATGCAAGATACAAATAATATAAGTAGAATGAAAGAATTTATAGATTTTTGTTTTTTTTTGTGTCGAGGGAGAATATAACAACAAAACTTCTAACAAAATTTTCTTTCTGAGAATTTTTTTTATTGTTGATTCACTGTACTTCAACAGTGTGTACGTTTTTAAAAATAAACAATAAATATATACTTATGAGATTTAATCGGTAATTATATCGGTAAAAATCAGGTACGCACTTATTAGAATTAGAATTGTTAGATTTGACTTTTTTACATATCGGAAAAGCATCGTTTGTTTATACTATTTGTGATAATTGACAATATTGATTTTGTTGTTCTTATTGCTTACAAAACGGTTACAAAAAAATTAATACTATTTGTTCGTGTTGAATGTTCACTTTATATTCTTGAATTAAAAAAACAACACATGTAAAAATACTTTTAAAACTTCTCTGTCTAAATTCATTTAAAAAAAGAGTAACTATCACGAATGTTTCAAGAAACACCAGATATATATGAACAAAATTTGTTTTATGTGTTATACTTAATGGAAAAAAATGTGATTTATTATAAAATATGCAAGTATACTTTCTTTGCTTTTGAAGAATTTTCCATTTTATTGACATAGAGCGAATTGTTTTCTTTCACTATATTAATTACATTTTGGAAAAGTTTTTATAGAAAGATTTCAACATGTTTCACACGTACATCTTTAAGTAATATCTAAAGAATGCGTCTTGTAGACGTTCATATATTATTCAGGTCTTCCCAAAAAATTTGAAATCCGACGTGTGTATATCACAATGCTTCAGTCTTCGCTATGATTTACGTCTCGTTTGTTTGACATTTCGTTTTCGAGACCGAGGCACAAGTACTATTCTCATTAGAGACTATAGGCCTCTATCGTTAACTCATTATACGAACTAAATCTAAACATACGGTAATGTTTTTCTTCAACTCTTTGTTTCTTCTACACATTGAATATATTCTGAACATTACAAAGGAAATCCTGAACATTACAAATCTAATTTTTTTTTCTTTTTTTTTTTTATCTTACTATAACGGAGTGTACGTATTCAGAAATCATTTGCTGCGTTCAGCAAATATAACAGTCAAATAATCATATCGCTTGTGATAGGACTATTTTTGTCTATCATAAAGTGTTGATTATTTTCTGTAAAAAGAAAGTTCTTTAAGCAGTTAGATTTCGATAACACTTGATTAACTAATTTTAAGTTGTCGATTGTAATAACTGCCGTTTCGCAAATTGGTCTAATTATCAAACATGCTAATTGTGTAAATTTTTTTACTCTTATTATCCCAATTGAAGGGAGAAATGCGCTTCTTCAGAACAACTGAGTCTTTATCAGGTATGATCTTACAAAAGACTAGAGAAAATTATATGAAAATTAATGAATAGAACAGCTAAAAAGCGAAACAATCACTGTATTAACAACAAATATAACTCAACACACTAGTTTTCTTTAAACCCTAGCTTTTGCTTTCCTTGTAAGCACTGATATTTGCTGAACTCTGCTGTTAATTTCTTGAACACAAGTGGTATGTGTAGTACGTGATCGCAGAAATAATTATTTTATATACAATATAACTAATTATTAATTTAATTATTAAGTTATTAATTGATATATTATAAATTACATATGCATGTATATATAATATATACTATGTATTATATATCATAGAATATATAATATATAATACATGATATATATAAAATATATATATATATATATAATATACAATAATATTAAAAAACTTTTTAATATCTCTTTTTTTCGTTCTCTCTTTCTTTCTCAAAAATCTGAGAAGTTTACGAGAGAAATTATATATTACAGTCCTCTACATATCTAAAACCTGTTTTGTAATATCAAAAAAAAGGTTAGTTAATTCTCTATTTTATGTAAAAATTTTCGTCTTTAAGATGACTTTTCGAATTACATACGATCGGTTTTAACATACGTATTCCACTTTTAACGGCGTGACAAAACAATACGTCTTCGTCGTTCGTCATGGTTTCTCATCTCTGGAGATTCGTCTGGCTCGCAGCCTCACACATCTGGGACACTCGAGCTTGTTCGAAGTGTGCTTGCAATCTGTGTGAAAGCACGCGCCACACTTCTCACATCGGATCACAGTCGATAAATCCCACGGAAATATGATGTCCTTGGAACAGCACAGCTCGCACACAAATCCTCTAGCTTGACATAACTACAAGGAAGTATATGTAGAAATGTTGCGAATCAAAACACCGCTTGTTTTGATGCGATTTAACTAACTACTAAGATAATTTCCAGAATACAGACCTCACAATCTGCAACGTGCGCGCAACAAATCTGAACGAGTTCCTGCAGTCTGACGGATAAGACACCAGATTTAACATTTATCAAATCTTGAATCGAGTATACGTGTGGATCGTTTATCATGTAATTCGGCTCCTTCTTCAGCGCATCTTGAAGACTATAACAAAACAAGTAATTTTTTTTTTATCTTTTGTTTAGTAAGCACATCACACGGAAATCTGAAATTTACCTGTTGGCAAATCGACACATGAATAAAAAATCTTTCAGAAAGAACAATTTCGTGCGCAAAACTCTTGTTTTGTCCAACTGTTTTATTCGTCTGTACAGTAATGGATTCAAGTCATTCACTTGAAACAACGGATCCGACATCATCTGGTCCAGTAATCTATACGAGAAATTCGACACAGGATATCTGCCGAGAACCAAGAAATTTGACATATAAGAACACTGACGATATTATTGAATTTAGTTTTAGGGTTTCCAAGAGAGGCAGGGATCTTACCTGTTGAAATCCCATTTGGATAAAATTTTTCCGGGTATAAATGCCACCTGGTTCGTGTGGCAGCCTGTGCAGAAATATCGACCCAAGTATTCGCAGTATCGAAACCGATGGGCGTACTTCACGGCGACTTTCATGCCGCAACCGGCGCATCGGTAATTTTGTTTCGCTATCAGTGTTCGTTTTCTGAAAAATTATAGAATCGAATATAAGAAAGCACTTACAAGTAATAAAAAAGCGAGCATATATCATTTATTCTTTTCTTGCGCTTACACTGGCGGCGGGTGAGGCGTGAAGATGATCTGCGGTCGTGGTGGAGCCCATTCGATCGTTCCTCTTAACGGAATCGTTCGTGAGCCGTCGATTTCGATTTCGTCCGGACTGACTGGCCAGCTCTTCGGCATCGGTAACAATCGCTGAGGCGCGTCTTTCTCCGAAACCAGCCATTGCAGCTCACTCGCGCGAGGCAACTGTTTCTCGCTGAAACGACTGATGAGCGACAAAGCCACACCCTCGGCGGACACGCTGCTTTCGCTGAGGATCGAGTCTGTAGCGATCGAAGCGAACGTGCCGTTCAACTTTCGCTCGTCGTCCAGCTCGGAATCTTCCACATCATCAGTAGGCACACTGTCTGACGGACTGCTCGAGGACGTAGACAACGGACTGACACTTTGATCGGTGGTCGTGGTCGTATCGGTTCTGCCGTCGCTTAACAAATCACCACGACTCCAACCTCTACTTCGACACTTTTCCTCCTGACGTTGTCGACGTCGCAGCCGAATTCGCTGCTTGAGACGATTGATTTCCTCGTCACTCTCATCGCCTCCGTCGTCCAGCAGCCGGTCCTGCAGCCGATTACACTTAACCTGTTCGATAGCTGCGATCATTGCCTCGCAGATGCTGAAGTGCGCGTTTTCGCGATCCAGTTCGGCGTCGTGAGCGCGCGAGAATCTTGCCGATGACAGAAAGCTAGTCAAGCTTTGACCTTTGGTCGGTCGTGGAAAGTAACCAGTCGCCATCGGTTGCACGCTGCTACCACCGTCCTCCATAAAGCTCTTCCGCGGCGTGCGGATGTCCTTTTGTCCCTCCACTTCCATGCTCCATGAACCCGAGAATTCGGGCGCCGAGCCCACGAAAAAAGATGTCTTTCTGTGCGTCGAACATTGTTCCATTAACTTTGCCATATCTGGTAAATCTGTCGAGGGAATCGCTCGCGTTTCCTCGATAGTGTTCTTCATCTCTTCATGAATGTTCGAAGCGGACTGCGTCTTTTCGAATGTTTTTTTACTCTGATTACACTTGATTTTCGTCCGACTCCTCGTTTTTCTTATAGGCATTTTGGACTTTGCTTTGTCAATCTTGAAATCCACGAGTTGCTTCGAATCCGAGTAATTGACGTTGATGATTTCGGCCAGTTCGATAATACGAGTGCGATTGATGTTACTATTGCTGCTGCTACTTTTTTGAATAGTCGACGTTATTGCGGCTGCATTTTCTGCCGTGACACCATTGTGAAAACTTCCCAAAATAGGCAAACTGTTCCAAGTTTTCAATGATCTGTTACTGTTGATTCTTTGCGTGACATCATTAGCTGCCGTGGACTTGGTAATTTGCACAGATTTTGTCTCTTGATTCTCCGCACTATCCTTGTCTTTTTCACTCAATATAGACTGCGTTGAAACTTGGCAACGAACAAGAACACTTTCGCTCTTATCTCGGGGAAAAATACGACTGGCGCCGGAAAAATTTACCGGATACGAGGACGAGCGACGATGTCGCCTGGGGCTTGACTTAGGTGACACCCACGTTGGCAGAAACTGTAAAGTGCAACAGAAAAATAGAGAAATAATTGTTTAGCTTGCTCAAATTTCATATGTAATATATATTGACACGAAGCAACATCACTCACTAAACAGGGATCGATTTCTGCAAGCAATACAGGTTGGTTTCTTTCGACCGCTCTTAAATATAAAAGAGTTGCTTCTGCCAGATTTTCTTGACAAAGAAAAGCCCATGGCTCGAGGCAAGAGAGCAAGTGTTCTTTATCAGAGAGAAGCCATGATAACTTATGTGATAAGGAATGATTCTCTAAACTGTAAATAGATTAAATCATAGTTGGTATTTGTTTGCTTGTTCAAACAGTTTCTTGAGATTTGGATTAAGAAGAAATTAATGTATTAACTGTTTGATTAATACAGAAAGACAAATTACCTTTTGTACAACCACAACATATCTTTCTTAGATGTTATCCTGGCTGGCAAATTACACAAGTAATCCTCATTTTCCGAAAGCACTGGTGATGTTGCTAAAGATGGTTGAAGCCAATTTAATCCTTGAATAAATATCCAACAGTCTGGCTCACCCTTTTAAAAATTTACTAGTTTAAAACATCTGTGTGTAACTTTTTGTTTTCTATGCAAGTTTTAACTTGGAAAACAAAATATTTATGTATCATGTATTTAATAATATTTATTTTTTTTTTTTGAAACATTAATGCAGAACTCTTTTAGAAAGTGTTAAACACAACTAACGTTGGGATCAAATATGCGACATCCATGCTTAAATATCCTTTCTATCACATTGTGCAGACGATTTAGACCGCCGTAAACATTCCATACATTCGATACTCCATCAATCAGCAAACCTTCCACAGTCGATCGCAAACTCTGAAGTAGCTGCCATTGTTCCTTGTTGTGAATATTCTCAGTCATCCTGTCAAATGAAAATATATAACAACACATAACCTTTCGAGTACCATTTACAATACATGTAAATCTTTCTCTAAATATAAATCCTGTTCACCTGTTCACCTGTTCACTGTCGATTACATCAATAACAAGAAGAAATTTCATAAGTTCGACGTGATGATCTCGTTTTGTAGATATACATAAACACTCCAGATTGCATCCTTGATGTCATTACATCCCGTACTTTACTAAAGTCGTGACAACACTGACGTCTGTCCTGACACACACAACAATTCACCGCGTTCGAGATATCAACAGATATCAATCGAGATTCGAGCCCAATTCGCGCCGTAATAAAATTAATACAAAGGAAAAGTATATTGCAGCAGTTATATATTGGAAAGTGTGTTTCGGTTACCGATCAACAAGACGTAGAAGTTATTTGCCACTGTTACAAAATTAAATGAGATCCACTTCCCACGATAATAGCGGATTTATCAGTCTGCTTCGTTTTCTCGCAACAGCTGCCGATGTAATCAATGATGACTTCATATATATGAAGTAGCGCGAAACGGCCAACTCTCGCTGTAATTCTTCGATCGCGCGTAATTGCTGTGAGTGATCTCAACACTCATACATAGAGAGTTTGGAGTTCGTGTTTATGTTAGGTTTTTTTTTT
>QVOB01024529.1:0-23847 GCA_014839585.1 Pseudomyrmex concolor
CGCGACAACAAAAGTCAAAAATCAGTTCCGAACATAACACGTTGTTTGTTTTTTTAATAATTGTTTATTGAGATTACACGGAGGAAAACACTTTTGCCATCGCACAACCGGCGAAACAGCTTCGCCAAGTCTATTAAATTTTTCGTTTCGTCAACGAAACGTTAAATATTCAATGGCAAATTTTTCTTGCTCCATATAGTAACTAATCTTGCTATTCTGGCAAAATCTTGTTCTTCTCTGTGTAATGTCTCTCGATTGTACTGTAGTATCGCCGCGAGGATTTCCCGCGATAATTAACGAATGACCTTTCACTTCGGAGCGTTCAATCCGACTGTTTGTCTCGAAAATTCATCTTCGACTTGACTGTTGATCACGTGCGTTTCGTTCGTCATTGTGTCGGTCACGTATAAGTTTCTATCGCTACGATTTCATCACTTTCTCACATATACATGGGTTTTAACAGTCAAATCGAGAAATTAATTAATATTTTTTCTTTATCGAGAGAGAGGGGGAGAGAGAGCAAACATGTAAATAAATTGACTGACAGTGCAGATCTCTTTTAAAAACGACAAAAGTAAGTGTAAGTGATTCTAAATTGAAATCCGATTCCGTGGTACACGCGTGTGCTCTCTCTCTCGTTTATCGAGAAAGCTTTTTACGCTATTCTCACGTTTCAAAAGCAAGACTGTTCGGTTTTTTCGAAGTGAGTTTAGCTCGGCGTTATAAAGAGCGGGCAAAAGGATTTTAGGTCAACTTTTCGCCGGAGAGAGAGATAGAGAGAATTTCCTTAATATCGATTGTATCTCCTTCTCTTGGGCCAAATCGGTCTCGAGCACACGTTTCACCCTTTCCCACCTCAGCTGCAGCGAAGTTTTCTTTTATATTTGCTTACCCAAAGCCCTTTCTGTCTATCTCGCGAGAAAGAGAGAAACGAGAACGAGAGTTCGACTACTCGTATTCTCTTTTTACTCTCGTCTGCCGTTTCTTCTTTTATCTTCTAAGAGGAGCCCCGTTCGACTCACGATCGATCGCCCGGTCTTTTTTCCCGCGCGATATACAAAAACACGAACGAATAACATCACGAACGGCCAATATTCCGAGTCCTCTCTCTTTTACAAGAAGAAACGGGCGACCTTTGAGGCAAAATTTGCGAAGACTGCCGAGCGGAAATCCGATGCTCCGTATTCGGAGTATAACGAAAATCTAGTTTCTTCGTGTTAACGCTTCTCCACATCTTCTCTTCTCCTCTCTTCCTCCCTCTTTGCTCCTCCGGATCCTTGAAAAGCTGATGGATGGATAAAACGCGAGACGTCTCTTTGAATGGAATCTTGATGCGGGAATTTCGCCGCGTCAAAAAGATTCGTTCGAAGTAATGGCGCGTGTCTTGAGAATTCAAGCCGCGCGAAAGTATCTCGAGAACGAGCCCTGTAATGTTCTCCCGCGTTTTATCTCTCTCTCTCACTGTCACTTTTCGGAAAAATTGACAGCGAGACCTTCCTTGGCGCGCTTCCGCGTTTAAATGTCTTTCTGGTAGATTACGTGCCACCGTAATATCGACGATATGAACGCGAAAGAAAGAGAGGATGGAATTTTTTTTTAATATCCAGCGAGTATATTTTATCATCAAACGACCCCTTCGCGGTTTGACGAAGCTGTTTACGCGAGTAATTCATAGAACGGATTAGCGAGGATTTTCTGATCTCGTAACTCTATACGCGTGTTTACGGGGCTCGGAGTGTATTAATATATTACCAAGATAAGCAGCTGCGCTTACGGTTCGGAGCGTCTTCTCGGCACGATAAGCCGCAGCTGTGCGGGACCCTGTGTTATTGTTATCTGTCGTTATCTCGGCATAATATCCCGCGGGTCCCGGGAATGCAGACCGACCTTTCTCGGTGAAGAGTCGAGGGTCGGTTAAGACCGCGACCGAGAGCAACGACAATAACGGGTGATTAACGATCGGTCGCACATTCCGCGCAGTGTCCGGTAGTTATCGAAGTCCCAAGTACGGTCGCTGTCAATGACTCTTCGGTTAAGTCACGACTTCGCGTCTTGGTGACCGCAGCTCGCGTTCGTCCAGCGCCCGATCCCGGGAAATTTCCGTGTGTATGTACGCATTTGTGCGCGTGTGTACTCGAAGGATACGTGCCTCGCGTATATGCACACGCCTGTGGCGTGTACGTAGCGTGTACGTGCCGGTCGAACTACTACGTGGGTGCTCTCTCGTGCGAGCGCACCGGCTGGTTCGGCCGCTGGGTGCGGGGTTCTCGGAGTCTCTTGGATCGATCAGCCATTCGTATGGTAATGTAAGCAACTACCGGACCGAACTGCTTGCCGGAGCCGAAGACCCTGTCGGGGCCGACCGATGTCGGCGCGATGTCGAAGAGAGGAAAGGGAAGCAGCATTCGCCGTTGGTTCTCCAACAAACGCCGCTGTCTCGTGCGCCGAAGAGAGGAAGCGAGAAAGGATAGAGTCCCGTCATTGTTGCGCTTCGACAATATCCACGCCTCATCCGCTGACAGGAATGCCGACGTAGAGTCAGGAAACCGAACGATATGATCTATAGCGTTGAACCCGGCGTTAGCGGAATGATTTAAGCGCATAATGGATAAATCGGATGAGGCGAGTGCGCGAATGCCTCCGCGTCGCGCCCGGACCGAACGCGCCCCCGTTTGTGTCCCGAAGCCGAAACAGACGGCTATCAGTTAATCAGCGCTTCCTGTTACGGGCTTACGATGATTTGATGGATCGCCGTTGCAGACCGGAGTAGCCGGCCGAGTTTGCGACCTTGATTCGTACGCCCGGGGGGAATTCGCGACCAATGAACGATAGATATATTTTTAATTGACGAATCGTTCGTGTTGAAAAAGTTTCGGCGCCAACTTTTCGCTCGTTTTCGGAGAGAAATGCTTGCAAATTGGAAGAGGAATTCTTAAAATCGACTATCAAAGCGCGTATTTGTACGATGATTATTTTATTGGACCATCGATGCTTACGATACCCTATGCAATAATGTCAGTGTTATATAAATTGAGAGAGGAAGATAAATGGACGTAATTATGTCGACGGTTGTGTTTTCATCGTTTGAAATAACGATAATTGCCGACGTAAGAGCGTCGAAAACATACGCATGAAGATACGATAAATAGATTTAGACGTACAAGATGTCTGAAAAATATTTTAACACAGAAAAAATTTCGAGTGTGAAGTTAGATTAATAATCGATCCGAACAGAAAAGTCCATTTACCATTTTGTAAAATTTATTAATTAATTAATAAGCGATGGTCCGAGTTCTGTGTCATTTTTACTTGTGCTGTCAAAATCAGCTGATCGCAAGAAGCTGTCATTGGCAAAATATTTATTAAAATAAATTAAAATATTTACTGAAAATATTTGTTAGAATAAATTAAACGCTCAGATTCAATCTTCTATGTCGCAATTTTCAGACATCCTGTGTATAAAAACAGTTGAGAAAAGCGAAGCATCAGGTCTCGTCGCTATGAAATTCTACTGTATTGGCAATATTGAGTTGTGTGTTTGTGTGTGTGTGTGAGAGAGAGAGAGACTCATTTACGGCGACGAGTCAAAGTTGCCGGAACGGCCAGTGGTATATCCGGGAAGTGAGCGAAGCGTGTGCGTTATGGTCCGGCGCGGCTGGCAAGACACTATGCGAGTCGCTTGGATGACGGCGCGCATTGGCTAGTTTGGGGGGCCGGTACCTTCGGCAAGCCAAGGAACAGACTATTGGAGCAGCCAGGCAGCTCGTGGGAAGCGACGGAACCAAGTTATCCCGGCGAAGTGCACGGTAACTGCGTTAGCGTGCACACAAAACGTCCTCTCCCGCGCGCGTTCTACTTTCCGCTTTCGGAGACAACTCACTTACCCGCTCCCGGGACTCGATAGCCGGGGATTGTTCTCGCGGCCGCTGAAAAGCATGCGGTGGTCGTCGATTGATTGGAAAGCCGCCGACGATCGCGCGTCGTTTTCTTCCTCCGGAGAATTTCCACCCCGGGATGATCGCGCGCATGGAAAACATTTGCACACTTTCGTAGTATGTGAGGTAGGTTACGGTTTCCGCTGCCGCGGCACAAAGAATGGCGCCTGTTTGTACGCGTCGCCTTCCCCGGAGTTACCCATCTTTTCCGGGTAGAAATGAAACGCAAATAAGAAGGGAAGATGACGTTCCTCTAGCGAGAGAGCGCGGCCGAGATAAGAATCTCGATTCGGGCGAGCGCGAGAGGTGTATTTTCAAATGTTTGGAATTCATTAAGACGTTTATGATTCCGCAAGTACGCGAGCCAACGGAGGGAGATGCAAGGGCACGCTGCGATGTTTCAACGTTAACGACGCCGCAACCACGACAAGGACGAGTTACGAATCTCTCTCTTCGCCGCGGAGTCGCTTTTGCGTTATTTTTAAGCCGGGAGATGCGAGCTCGTCGACAACGAATGGGTCAAGATTGCGAAATTTCGTAATTAAATGTGGCGCGAGGATAGGTGAGGATATAAAGTCCCCGAGAAAGCGGGAACGTTATTTCCGCGCTAAGTGCCCCGAAACTTTGTCACTTAAGAACTTTCGGCCGTTATCAAAATCAGAAACCCCCGCGCGCGCTCGCGTATATATCTCCGGTGAGAGCTGCCACTCTTAATTACCGCGCGCGAGAAAAAATTTATGCGCGCTCTTGAAATACGCGCCTCACATCTCCGCAGATTGATAATATATCTGTCAGTTCGTTTCGTAAAAGATTTTTGTATTTTCAGCTGTGGCGTCTTCCATAAATAATTTTTTTGTACATCTCATCTTCGGAAATATTTAACTAAGAAATGCAGTGAAATCCGGTCATATAAGAGCCATTTTGCAAGATGTTATGCAGAAATATGTTTCCGTATATATATATATATATATATATACACATATATGTATATACGTATTTGAAATTAAATTTTTTTTTCCCCCATATAGAATGTTAGATTTGCATTATATATATGAAGGACCCCCCTAACTAACATAATTTTTAAAATATTGCGAAAAAAACTCCTCGGCCAAGAGGAGTAACTTGTCAATTTTGACTTGACCAATTTTTAAGTGATTTGAGGAATATTTTAGTTATTTTCAGGAATAAAATTTGATATTCTTAGTGACATGTATGACACACACATATGTATTTTTAATAGAAAATGCGCGTTGATTTGATCAAAATAACATTGCAAAATATCGTAAAAAGATTGACGAAAATTTATTCCTAATCGTTTGATTTGAAAAATGTCATTTTTCCACAAATGTTTCCAAAAAAAGGTCAGTTCAAATTAAAATGACATTTCAAGTTATATGATCGGGAATAAAATTTCGTCAATTTTTTTACGGTATTTTTTGCAATGTTATTTTAAATCGATTTCTAAACGGACGTTAAAAGCGCAAAAGACAGATCGTCGAGAAACGCAGAGTGGGGTGAGAACAAACAGCGATTCTTCTCGGTGAAACGATATTCCCTTAAATATTATCGCCTGTTCGAGACCATCGCGCTTTTCGCGAATACGTCTCGTGTCTTTTGCGGCACGAAGTCGTTAAGGCGCGCGCGCGCGCATATTATTCCTCAGCGAGGCGCAGAGATTTGGTGACGTCAACAGACTTGCACGAGCAATCTCGGGAACGAAATCTGATTACGCCTCACTTCGTCCGCTAGTAAACTGGATACGTAAAATTAATTATCAGGAGGTTTAGGCGAGAGAGGAGGAGAGGAAGGAGATACAGAGACGTCGACTGTGCCAACAACGGCGCGACGATGACGACGACGGCAGCGACGGTGGTGAAACCGAGATGGCGAAGGGGTGGGCGTGCGCTCCTTCGCGATGAGAACCGTTTCCCGGAAACGAGAGGTACCGCGAAGCATCTCGGGAGGGGGAGGGGAAGGGGGAAAGGTGGAAATTATACAGAATAGGGATGGGGTTGGTTGTAATGTCTTACTACGTCGGCGCCTCAGTCGGCGCGCTGCGAGGAAGATCTCGGGCGATGCTTTTAGACTAATGACGCAAACATGCAGAACAGGCAGTACGCGGTCCGCAAAATTGCCGACTCCGATAGCGCAACGGTAAACCGGCATAAGAACCGTCTGTTTCCCAAAGGGTGTGTCGTGCGAGTTTACGTCACGGTCGATTTACCGGTTTGATGTTTTCTCGCTCGCGCGAGAATTTCCGTGTGGGAAGTGCGTTTCCGTGTGTTACGCGAATCGAATGGAAATTAGCGTGGGCGTTAGGCTCGTTCTTATCGATACTTCGCGCTGTTGTTTTGATTTGCTTCTAATTTACGGACCTACGTAATTTTTTTTTTTTTTTTTTTTTTTTTATAATAATAAAAGTAGTATAAAAATAATATTAAATATATAAATAATATTTCGGGATGTGCTTTTTTGAACGGCAAGAGCTTTGTCGCCACTCTAATATTCTCTTTCAGTTTATAATTTACCGTAAAAAAAAAAAGCAGTTCTTATGATGCCTGACTCGTTGTTGTTGAAACAGCACGATCATCGATAATTCTCGTGTAATCCAATTTTCGATCGAACCCGATGTTGAATCGTGCTTTTCATTAAAAGAAGGTATTTACTGAAATCACCACGCGCGGTGTCCGCTCGCGAAAACGCATGTGTATAGGATGATACATTGTGAGCGCTTGTGTTTATCATGTAAATGAATATCACCTCGTATTCATTTTGAAACAAACAGGTCTTCGTGCTCTTCGCCGTTATACCGTCGCGTATTTTTATTTTTATTTTTTTTATTTTTTTTTATTTTATTCCATTTTCGTGTGTTCGTAATTTTCTCTAAAAAAATCTTCGTAAATAATTCAAATTACCAATCCGGTTTATTTCTCACATTTTGATTAAATTGCGCGTCTCGTGTACATATTGAGTATCGTCGCAATGATCATTTATCCGATTTCTATAGATGTGATCGAAATAATACTAATTATATTAATAATAATAATAATAACAACAACAGTAGCATATTATTATAATATAATGTAATAATAATAGTTGGTGCGCGCGATAGTTATTATTATTATAATAATTATTACCATTATTATTGTTTTCGATTATGCTCGCGTCGCTTTCTCGTTTTGGACGACGCGGTCGGTTAATAAAAGCAAGCGAGTTTGATTTATCAGGTAAATTACTTTTCGGTCGCCCTCGTCGCTAATCCGCTAACTTTCGTACCCGCGCTTAAAAAAGTTCAACCTTAAAACACGACGTTATCTGTTACGTCGGGGTAGTAAACACCGTTTATAGGCGACCCGCTATTGGAGCCAATATAATACCCGGGTTTTCGTCTCGCTCCCCCGCTCTCTCCCCAGGGCGTGCAATCTAAAATTCGTTCGTGGCACAATTTCAACATCGAACCGCGATCGATATTAAAGTCCATTAAACTGGTAACCCGCGCGCTAACGGTTCCCAACCGCGTCTGACCTCCTCGGCGCTGTTTCCACTGCGCCCGGGATATTAAGTAGTAATCTCGGCGTGGCGCGAAAACGAATGGAAAAAAATCGCATTCCTGCAGGGGAAAGAGCGCGGAAACGGAACGCGAGGACTATATTCGGCTTCTGACATTTTGCATTTTTTTTTCGTCCCAATTTACGCGTATTAACCGTTTTTAATCTCGGTAATAACGAAAAGAGATAGAGCAGCTAAAACGATTCCGCGATTTATGTTCGGGAAAATGTCACGTTTTTAACGCTCGCCAGACGTTCTCGGTCGAACGACTCAAATGCGAGAAGGATGGAGGAGAAAATTGAAAGAGAGAGAGAGAGAGAGAGAGAGAGAGAGAGAGAAAATAAACAGAGAGAGAACTTTCCCGTGATAATTCTGCCCGCGGCGTGCTACGATAGATTTTTACGAAGTCGGTGAGGTTATAACTCACCTCGTTTGCGGGCGACTCTTTGAATCCATTATACTCCCGGCGGCCGTAATAAATTTGGAAATTCTGTTAAATCCGCTTCGCGTGCGCTAACGTTTTCCAATCTCGACGTCTGACCGTGGCGAGAGAGCCAGCAACAGCGCCGCTGTTTTACGGAACTGTCGGCCTGAGCGGTGTGGCATTAAGTGGTAATCTCCAGGTATGAGCGGGGGCCGGCGAAAGGTGCGCGCTGCAAAAAAAGCGAATTAAAAAAGAGCCGCCGCAGCGGCCGGCGGCGGCGCCCGCGCGACCGCCAACCATAGCCGCCGGTTCCGCCAATCACTTTAAAAGGATCGGCCATTTCGCACGGGCCGCCGCGGCGTGTAACGATCGTTACGCCTGTTAAAGCAATATCGGAGAGGACGATTCGCTTTTACCTCTCGCCGGACATCGAACACGCTCAGACGATGAATAATTGGAAACTTTTCCGAATCAGACTCTTATTAATAATCGAGAGAGAGGAGGAGAAGGAAGAAAGAGAAGCAGAAAAAAAAGAGAAAATCCAATTACACAGTGCCAGTGTAATTATAAATTCTCAACTCGTACCGCGGAATTATTCGTTTCGAGAGACACGGCTAGTAAGTGGGCAGGAGAGAGAAAAATGAAAGAAACGCCAGTTTCGCTGAAAAATTAACTACCTCCACGAGAACTCTCTTCTCCCTCGTATCATCATTGTCGTCGTTCTTACTGAACAAATAATTCGATAACTGCGGTCTATCGTCGAGAGTGCGACACCCTTTTCACAACCTTTTCGCCACTCTTTCTTCCGTTTTTTCCGTTCGATCACTGTTTTTGCGATCCGCACGAGAGCTTTCGAAAAATATGTCAATTCGGACAAAACTCGATTTGAAAAAAAAACTCGCGAAAAAACAACCCTCGACTCTAGCCGCGCAAATAATGGACACGAGAGAGAGAGAGAGAGAGAGAGAGAGAGAGAGAAAGAAAATGACCGTGGATTCTCCAAGATCGAAGAAAACGAATAACAGGAAAAGGGTCAATGCGAGATTCCTGCGGCCCAGTAAAAGACACACTATGTGTCCGCGAATGTACGCAACCAACAGCTGTTTCTTCCCTCGACAAACACCATCAGATTTCCCGACTAGATGCCACACGTTTTGGCATCTCTGCTCTCACACGGTGGCCTTGTTCAGCCATCGCCCATTTCCCGCACCCTCCCGCACCCTGTCACGATCGGTTGCCCGCAAGCTAACGGCTTGTGTGCCGCTCGTCTCTCTTTCCGCTTCTCTTTCCCGTTTTTTTCTCCGTCACGCTCTCCGTCCCGGTTTCCTCTACCCTTTCAGAGCGAATCCCAACCCCTCGAGCTTCTTTTACCGGCTCGTTAAGGATACGCGCCTTCACGAAGTAGTTCGGGATTGTATCGAATCGTAGGGTTGGCGAAATTGCCAACTCTCGGGAATATGGATGTCCGGAACGACAGACGCAGCAACAGCCACTCCTCTTCCTCCTTTCTCTTCTCTCAAATTCTGTCACATTATAGAACTGTAACGAACGACTTTATCTATTTTTCGGCAAGCACCCTTGGACATTGGCACAAATCGAATTCGTCGAAAAAGAAAGAAAACGAGATAGAATGAAAGAGAGACGGAGCGACGAGGAGAAAAGAGGACACGAAACGAGAATAGTCTCCGACAAGGAAAACAACAATCGTATCGCCCCGGGGCTATTGTTAGCCCCGATATCTCTCTCACGCTAAAAGCAACACGGGTTTATTTATTATCAAAATTTGTAACTCTGAGAGCTGAGATTTTATTCGCGCACGGATTTATATACGCTTGGTACTTTTACATCGAGCGATCGCTTTTCAGAAGCGAAGATCGATCTCTCAGTACAAGATATGCGCTCGGGAGTTATTCCTTGGCGAAATATTTGCTCAGACTCTCGGAGAAATCCATGGTGGGTTTTATCGATATATCGTTTTGTTTTGTTTTTTAAACCCCCTGCAGAAAACGCCGCAATCGCTTAATGCATCGCATAAGACGTGGACACGTGACGCTTCCCGGAAGCGTCTTTCGCGATATAACCGGCGGACAAGAAAGCAGCCCCTCTTTTCTCCGCAGACCGAACGCGCGCTGTAAAATTGCGTGAGAAAGCAACGACAACGCGATTTTCATGAATAATAAGAAGGCCGAGGTGTTCGCGAGAAGAGTTCGATCGGGTCGCCTACCTTGCTATCGTTTCCTTCGAAAAGAGGTCGCGATGTTTTTTCATCCCCCTCAAAAATATGCTGGACCTCCCCGCCTTCGGGTCTTCCGGCCTCGAGTTCCGCACTGCTCTCGTCACAAAAGCGGCTTTTCGGCTACACGCTTCATTTTCTTCGTGAGATTGGCAGCGGGACACGGACACGAAAAGGGTGAGTGCGGTGCGGGAAAGAGGGTTGCGCAAAACCAATCTCAATAAGTTAGAACTTCGATGCGATACACACACGCGGGGGGTTTTGTTCGGACGGGACGGGGGCAATTGCTCGCAATGATTGGCGTAAAATTTTTTCTCGCGTGTACGTCTATTGCAGAAATTGAACTCGTCAAAACTCGACCGCGTTCACAGATCGTTTTTATTCCCTTCTCTTTTGCAATAAGCTCGCGCACGATTCACATGCACGAAAGCGTCGCACGAGACGAGATCGTGCAATAAGCGAATTTTTAACTCTCCGATGCCGTTCAAAGGTATTTACTTTCGCCGCGTCCTCCCGTCTTTCACAAGCCGGGACTAATAGTTTTCCGATCGGCGATTTGAAAATGAAGGGGCGGTCATTAAAGAGTTCGTACGAATTATTTTCCCGAGCTCTCGCAACTTCTGTGCGCGCCACAAACACCGGATTGCGGAGTTTCCTCTCGAAAGCTCGCCGACCGCGAGATCGCCTTATGGCCGATTGTAGTAAATCGCGGCGGCTAGAACGCACGTGTGAGTCCTGCAAATTTCGCGTCTTCAGCTTGAGATTACAATATTCAGGAGTAGTGAGGCGAGAGACTATCTCTCTCTTTCTCTCTCTTCCGTCGGGATGTTTCTCTCTTATGTCGCACGTAATTTTATCGGCTCGAGCTCCGATTTGTCCGCGTCTCTTTTAATAAGTTTAATAAAACTTTGCGCGACGTCGCATCTCCGGCGCGCTCTTCGCAAGTACACTGAATATTTCATGACCGATGAGTTATTCAAGCTCCGCGCGGGCTTAACGAGAATTGATCGGAAATTAACGCTCTTTACTTCGAGAGAGAACATTCATCCCCGCGTGACGCGAAATTTTGCCGTGACGCGAGAATTGGCGCTGTAACCGCTTTGTTCCTTCATCTTTTAACGTGTTTCGCACACCCCAGGTCGGACGTTTTTTCTGATTTTCTTGCGCTTTCGCCACCGGGCTTGCCCATCCTCGCTGACGCGTTCTTAGACATTAGCCGGCATTCTCCGGTGCTCTCCTCTCGCTCGCGCCAGCCTTCCTCATCCGAAAGCTCCGAGCAAGCTTTTGTTGAGCTTTTGATGGAGAGATTCCGCGCTTTTTTTTTTTTTTTGCCGCGCGCGGTTGTCTGCCGCGCTTCTTCCATTTTTCCCTCTCTCGCTCGGGGCTCCGATATAGTAGCGGCGCGGTCCCAATTTCTCACGACCGAAAGGTTCCCACGAACTACTCAGCAGATTTCGCGAATGGGGGCGGAGAGGAGAGGGAGGGAGGAAAAAAATTATATCTAGTAGGAATGATTTCGCCGATAATAGTCGCCAAAGTGGAGATGTATGGAGACGATTTGAGGATGATATCGACGTTTCCGGGATTTCCTCTTTCCCTCGTATTATTCGGTTTGCTCTCCCTCTTTCGTCGATCGTATCAAACTTGAATCGTGTCCGTTTTTTTATCGATCATCTATTTAATCCCGCGGATTTTAAAAGAAACACGAATTCATCGCGCGCGAGTTCTCCCAAGGCCTTTTTTTATTCTCAACTCGTGTCTCTCTCTCTCTCTGTGTGTGTGTGTGTGTGTGTGTGTGTATGTGTGAGAAATACTGTTTACAAATCGTGGATTTATTCAACTCTCTCTCGTTATAATCCCAAACCTTCATGTGTAATGGATCCCACGCTCCGGAGGAGCGACCGCGCGAAACTGCAGCGTTTCTCCGCGGCGAAAGAACACGCCGCGAAGAAACCAATAAAAGTATTCGCGTAAGCAGCAGCACGTTGGACGTCGTGAATTGCTTAAGAATAAGGTCGGCTATCTGCGAATTTACAACATCGCTCCCACTTGCCAGGCAAGTGTCGCGTTGTTTTAATAAAGTCGGCAAACATATTTAATTTATTGCAACGCGCTCGTAATTGCGTCTCTCGTAAACGGAATCGTAAGTTTTTCGTTTGTTCTCAAATCGACGACAAACGTGCGCGCGAAATACGTACGCGACATTTAATGTGCGGTGTCTTGGAAAAAAGTTCGCGATTTTTTACGACTGTATACTAATAAATAAAATATTTTACGTTACAGCTTTTTTTAAAATCGTTTTTTATTTGATTCAAACTTCCATCCTAGCGTTTCGTCACTTCTCATTTCTTTTTCGCTTTTTTTGAACTTTTAGAAAATGATTACCTTCCCCCCGGGAAGAGGGTCTATCGAGGATAACAGCTCAATTATATAACCGCCGCGGGAGGTACAATGTAACTTCGTGTACGACGGGTGACGCAACTGACTGCGCACTATCAATGTGCCACGTCGCGGATATGACAAAGACCTGGGTGTCCGGTTGTCCCTCCTGGGGCCGGAAACATCATGATCCGCAAATTTCATTAACACCGAGAGATAACGTTGTCCATAACTCCGCGACCGAATTGCTCCGGATCCGCGTTGAAACGCGCGCGCGAACAATATCGCGAAAAAAAAAAGCGGCGAGGATATTAACGACGATGTCTCTAATTCATACGATTTTTCGCGCGCGCATACGATGCCCGATATATTCCCGTAGATTTCATCCCCATTTTAAGTTCCTCGCGCAGCTTAGCGTTTTATTAACTCCCTCAGTAGCTTAGCGAAACGGAGATTTTCGCCCTTTCCGTTGCGATTTCCACCTGAATTGCCGTAAAATCGCGGTGATAAATTAATTTTCGCGAGATCGCGGCAAACTCCACGAATGCTCTCTTGAAAAAAAAAAAAAAAGGGTGGCAATCGAGGGTGTCGCCGATACCGTATACGGAACTATGTCACGATTTGCGGACGAGCGCAAAAAGTTATAATATAACGTCATTGTAATGTTTCACGTATTTTTATTCGGAATAATCTCTTGTTTCCTCGTGCCCAGCGAAATTCGAGATTTCGACGAATTTGAAAAAAAAATAAAAACAGAAAAATCTCGTTCGAGGGCTTGCGTCGGATTCAACGCAGCGGCAGCATATGACTTGATGTTTATGATCGACCAACCGGACCATCAATGACTCTTCATTTTCATGATGTGGCCGTAACACGGTCTGTAAGCGACACATGACATTTTCTCTCTCTCTCTCTCTCTCTCTCTCTCTCTCTCTCTCTCTCTCTCTCTCTGTAGATTTAAGTAATCGGTGTGTGCGGCTCCCACGGAGATGTGTGCGGGGAAATTCGACTCTGTCATCCCTCTTTCTCTCTCGCGCGAGCTGATGATGCCGCGATGGTGCAGTGTGTCGACCTCTCGGCCCGTTCGGAGCTTAATTCACCGCGAAATACCGGACGTCCATTAGTCGGCGAGTCTGCTTTAACCGAGTCCGCCAAAACTCCACTCACGCGTTGCGCACACGCGTGTCCATCACACGAATGTGTGTGTGTGTGTGTGTGTGTGTGTGTGTGTGTGTACGCGCATATACATGTCGCGTGCACGTTTATCACGCTAACCTACAAATTCGCGGCATTGACTAACGATCCCGGGCGTTTTCTATAACGCGCCCGTTACGAATTAATTCGCTAATGGACTAATGTATGTTTGATGTTCAGAAATTTTAATCCGGATCCTTTATTCTCTCTCTCTCTCTCTCTTTCTCTCTCGCTGACGCTGGTGCGTGCGACGGAGATTCATGCGCGGCCGCTTTAATCCGCGCACGAATCTATTTACAATGAGTTTCTAAAATTAACCGCGTTAGCCTGCAATATATATACATATTCTACTCCGCTCTCTTTGCATTGTTAACCGGCGTTTAATGTCAAAAATATCCTACTTGCATGAATAATTTTCGAGTTTTAATGGTTGCGGTAAAGCTGAATTGAAAACGTTGTTTGTACAGCGAGCTAAGCTTCTATTGCCATTAAATAACAAACTTTCGGTTGTGCATTTCGGATGCACGTTGCCTTTTTCAATCGAGGGTGCCAAGGTTAGCAATGAAAGTTTAATAACAATGCAAAAAAAAAAAACCAATGTCACGTTTATATGCGACGCATCAAACGGCCGGCAACAAAGTTTGTAGTCGCTCGCAAACAACACAAAGGCCTATTGAACATCGCGGAGGAGAAACGTGAGAGACGGTTTCCTCTTTGCAATTAGCCGACTAATTGCTCGTCATTGTGATACGGTAAGCACATTATAACGGGCCCGCGCATCGGGATGACTTTGGCCCCGGCTACGTCGAGCGATGCATCTTCGATCTGTCGCATTCAGCGGTCCGCACATCTCGACCTGAATACGCCACGGGCGTCACGTAATACACGGAGCAGCTTGTGTGTTGCGTTCTCTAATTACCGTCGTAACCGAGCGGAGTCTCGACCCGTAATGAAATTATTGGCCGTAATCGCGCACTTTATCGTGCGCCACACACACACACACACAAAAGGCATCTTCGCGTACACAGAGAGCGCCCATATTGTTGGGGAAGCGCAGTCAAATTCGCTGTCATCGAGTTACCAAATAAATGATTATCGTTTACAGAATGTCGCCTGTAATTCACGAACTTCATTTTATTATTCATTAGTTCAATCTCAACGAGATCGCTCGCGAGTTTTTGAAAGTGATGGCATCGCAGCGCGGATATTTGCTGATGGTTTGTTGTTTACTTGTCAAGGCTATTATAGTTGAATTATTTATCTCGACTCTGCTCTTCTCTCACTCCTCTCTCGTTGTGAATAGGAAAAATCCCGGAGGTATTAAAAAATAAACACGCTCGTCGCTTTCGATACCTATTTAGAAGCCGACCTTTGGGAAATCATACAACGAAAAGTTTCCGTTGCGCATCTCACTTTTTCCGCGAAATTATGGAATATATATATCGGGGCGCGTACGAGGTTTTGCACTTTAACTACCAATGTAGCCAACGCTCTGTCGCTCCATTTATTTTACCATTGATAACGTCGATTCGCCACTTTTACATCGAAACTGTATTATTGTGACAGATTTTGCGCTCGCCTTTCCGATAGTTGTGACAAGCGGCTTAATACGATACAAAATTCGATACGGCAATTTTAAGTGAGTCGCGCGTCAATAGCTGTCCGCAATTAAATTGAGAGAGACGACGTTAATTTCAGCGTTTTGATTTCGCGCACGCGACTGCGGCATTTCACGTGCGATTTATTGTTTTAAGAGATCGTGCGCGCGAGAATATTTACCTTCGTAGAGTCGGGATTAAAATGAAATATTTTGGGATACACGTTGCGGCTGTTTCATTAAGCTCGCCTTGAAAAAAGAAAGGGAAACATTTGTGACACAGGCTTATCCCTAAGAGTCCATTTCGTGTCGCGCAACATAATCGCGGTAATCCAAGATGGCGTAAACAGTAATTATTCCTTTGAAAAGGACTCGCATCCCTCATAATCCTCTTTTGTACAAACCTCACTCGGATCTCATAATTCCGCGAGAAGATTGCCACTGTCCGCCGATTATTATTCTACAAAACGCCCGCATCTTTATTAATCGACGAATAGACGTGCGTGTGTTTAATCCCTTAATTATCGTTTCTATTTTCCGTCACACAATTGTAAGATGTGCGAAGTGAAATTTGTTACTGAAAGTTGTTTAGAAATTAAATATTTCTCGAGATCGTGTTTCTTCGCGTCGACAAGTTCGATCGAAGAACTACAATGAATTTCCGTGTTTTACATTGAATTTTTTGCGTTTGCTCTCGCTTTGACGGAACGATTTTGTATCTCGTCCATTTCCCTATGTGCCATCTTTCGATACAGAGGAGGATTCCACCTCGTCGAGTTGCAGAGCCAGCCGAAATTAATCACGAGATCAAACGGCGATTTAGAATAACTTTCTTGGGCGCATCTCCTCCGACTCCATCGTCGTTTAAAGCCTAATCTCTTTTAAGAGCTGCCACTCGAAACCAACCTTGGTGAATGCGAAGCCATGTTAGAAAGAGCTGACTCATTGAGAGGATATTGCAAACCTGACCCTCCCTTTCTTCTCTATTCCCCATCCCCCTGTGTGTCCTGGATCCTTTTATACCACCTGCTGCCGACATCGAGACATTAGTGCAACTCCGGGAGACAAGCTTTTATATCCCGGTAATGTAGCCGGCGGCGCCCCGCTTCTTCATTTAATGAAGTTAACTAGCGTGACGCCCGACGCCGACATACTTGTTGGCGAAGCGATTACACACCACGCGCGCGCGAGAGAGAGTCCCAGGGTTTTCTCTAACCTTGTGCCCGAGAAAAGTAAGTATACCAGAGAGCAGAACAGGGAGAGAGGGAGAGAGAGAAAGAGAGAGACACTAGATGTCATTCGCGAGGTCTCATTAAAATCGCGACGTTACACTTCTGTTACTTCGGTGCGCGTTCTCCTCGCAATGTTGTTACCGAGAGAGAGAGAGAGAGAGAGAGAGAGAGGCGCTTGTCATCTTTAACTCCTCGAGTTTACCACGCGTTTCCGACTCTCGTCCCTTCTCTTAAAGTTAGTTTTTTAAAGTTTAAAAAAAAAAAAACTCGAGCGCAAAGAGCGAGTGACTCTCTTCAAGCGGATAATACGCGAATTTTTTTTTCAACCAGTAATCGTCGTGGAGAACGTTCCTATTGTCGCACGTACAATCGAAGTATACGCGCGTGTGTGTCAAGAAATGAAAATTGCACTAAAAATAATGATATTTGTCCTAGAAAGATATTTTTATATTGTGTCGCGTAAAGTGAAAACGTTTTCAGAACTTTTAGATGATTTCTTTTAATTGCTCGTTGTTCGTCTTTTTTTCTTCATTTTGTTTTTTCACTTTTTAACGTTTCCTTCGTTTGGATTTGGAGGGATTTGCACCGATTCTTTGAGATATTTTTTTTTTCAGCCCGCGACTCGGGGGCAATTTTGCGTAGATCGATTTCTCCCGAGATGACGTGAAGCCAATATATGAGAGCGCATACAAGGCGTTCACCGTACAAAGCACCCTTCTCGTCTACAAAGTCTCTCAGTTTAAAATTAATTTTTTCTTTACAACAGTTAATTTTTTCCTTTAACACCGCACAAGTCAGTAATTTCTCACATCACGCGAGGCGAGATTAAAATATTTCGAAACAAAATTTTTTTTTAGCCGGAAAATTTTGTGTTTTTAATTAATTTTTAATCGCGCTTTCTCTTCGAGATTTTGAAAAAGAAACCGAAGAGATAAAAATAATTATTGTGAATTTTATCGCAAAAGCCTTGGCAGAAATATACGAAGTGCGCTGAATTTTCTCAGGAAGACCTCATACATAAGCATCCGTGTCCAGAAGGTACGCCTGCAGCTGCATTGCCGCATATACTTGAATTATGAACGCGCATTTGCATGAGACTTTTACGGCGGATTTCATCCTATGTGGTTTATTGGCACGTTCTTTTATTGGCGCTCTCACTTGGAATTGACAGCGATTAATTTCTTTTCCCTCCGCGAAAACCGGACATGATTTTTATTTTAGACGATGACGCAATCACTACGAACACACACACACACACACGTGCGCGACTGCATTTGCCACGGGCATGACGGAAAGTCTGCTGAATCATTCGTTACGCTGCGACCTGGCGCCGTCATAATTTAGCGAGGAATGTGAATGCAATTACAAAATCGTGCGAATTAATAATATCTGACACTGATGATCGAACATACGTCAAATATTCAATTCTAGGAAATATAATCTTCTTAACGAAGATATTTCTTGAAAATATATATAAACGATCGCTAATAATTACTTCTCGTATTATTTTTACAAAAAAAAATTTATTTTTACAAAAAAAAATCCTCCTTCAGAAGCCATCGTTTTTTATATCTATAATTAGGTGACATGTGCATTAAAAATTAAACACATACCGTATGCAAATGTCAATTCAAGATAGAGATTAAATTTAGTGTTTTTTACATTTGTACTAATTTTGAAGTCGACATCTTTTATCTTTGTACAAAGAAGGTTGATTAATTTACGCGTTTTAATTTTTTACTAGCGAAATCTTATTTTTTAAATTTTTATTTTTTAATCGCAATAATTCCAATATTACTTGAAATGTCAAGTTATATTTCTGTACTTCGTGAATTGTTTCTCATCAATATTCATCACATTATAAAAAATTTATAAACTTGTAAAAACAAGATATCACATAAAAGCACTCTGATGATAACATAATCGAGATATTTTCGGTTTCTTTACTGTGACGTAAGTTGCCACCAGTCTGCGGTTGTTTCCGATGCGCGGAAAATATTCCCTGCGGACCGCAATGAGGTCGTTTCCCCATATCTGATATACCCGTTCTAAATTGAACCTACCCGCGATCTCCCCCTGAGAAAGCCAATAGTAGATGGAAACTCCCCGTCGCCATCCCGATATCCCGCACGCAAATCTTCACGTGGCAGTTCTCAACCCCTATAACCCCGTACAACCTCATCGAACCCCATCGAACCCCATCCAGCCCTGTCACTCTTTCATCCGGCAACTTCTCAAGTGTCTCGGGACGTATCAAAGTGCCCCGGGTTACTTTCTTGTATCTCTCCACGGGAATAGAAACTTCACAACCAGTCAACATACAGAGATCGCGAGAAGAAGCTCTCTCTTTCTCTCTCTTGGACGCGGGAGTAAATTGGCAGAATATTTCACAGTTGTGCGCGGCGCGCGGAAGTCCGATTGCATTTTCGTAGTTGCTTTTCTCGCGCGAGATGAAGAAGGAAATCTCTCTCTTTCTCCGGGAAAGCCATTTCGGAGATGTTAAAAGTAACAGAAAAAAAAATAGACCACTTGCAATCAACAGTTTCAAAAAAACTGGCGAACTTTAAAACACGCCTTATTCTATTTTTCTACGTGTTTATGTTTTTTTTTATAAAGCAAATATGCCGAATATTTTTCGTTTTTCTCCGCGTAACATCCGAAAAAGTGAACTCGCCTGAGAAGAAGCCCCGTTACGGATACCCGAGGATCCAACGTCGCGTATACGTAACTGTCCCCGTTCGTCGTAAAGTCTGGAAGCCGCGCGTCTCTGGAGATGACGTTTCCAGATGCTGCACGCGCGTTCCTACCCCCGAGATACCTGACGAAGTATATATTTGCGACTCCGATTACAAAAGTCGAAGACGATTCGACTCAACCGTCGGGAAAGAAGGTACGACGAGAAAGGGGGAAGAGACGCGCCCTTATTGATTTTCGCGTCGCGGAGTGTGTTCGTACCTCTTCTTTCTCTCGCAGCAAAAGCTGCTTTTCCTCCCTCAAATATGTTGATTACTTCGACGCCAGTCACGTTTTTTTATTACATCGCGGCGATACGCTATCTCTCGACGAAGAAGAAGACGAAAAATGGAAATTTATTATTTTCCCTCGCGTTTTCCCACGACGTGTTACATCTGACGGTTTGATTCCGAGAGTTTTTAAGTCCCTCTCGGCGATTACACTCTCATATTTCTGCGCAACGTCGCGGCGCGTTTAAAAGAGGATTTTTCGCGCGACGAACGATGACGATTTCGACGCGCAATCCTCGTCGTGCGAGCCGTCGATATTTCACAGATTCGAGTGCGTAAATTTGCGGAGGACGACTTCCGCGATTCGTGGATTCTTCGGGCAGAGAAATCGCCGATTTTTCTCCCTGTCCATAGATTTATCTCGCGGGAATAGCGATTTCTTCGTAAATTCATTTTCCCTCTCCTTGTCCTTCGATAGATCGACCGTCGTTTGCCTCACGATTATCAATTATGCATGAACTAAATTATAATGTGAAAAAGAGCGTTTCGGCGAGCTTGCGCGAATTGATCACCTGTTGCTCGGCCATCAAACGCAGGGGGAGGGATCATCAAATAACGCGAAACAGTTAAAATTACGATTTATTTCTATTATATTCGTTTTCGGTCTGTGTGAAGTAAAGCAAATATTTGCCGCCGATGAGCGGCAAATGCAATTGCGGCTAGCGCGAATTTTCGCGGAAAATACGCACGAGACGAGGTTGTTCGTGACAAGGCCGGAGAGCTTCGCGGGATCGTTCGGACGGGGGGATAAAGTCAACTAAATCCCCGAAGAAGCACTCAAACGCGTTATTCGCTCCCGATAAAACGACGCCGCTGAATCCTTTAACTTCGACCCTCTTGGAAAACAATTTCTTTATCGTCAAGAGGGGGAGAGAGAGAGAGAGAGAGAGACAGAAGCGTAACGTCGTAAAAATGAGGGTGCTAAGAGATCAGTCAGAGATTCTTTTTTTTTCTTCTCCACCGACCATTTCGCCGGAGGTCAAGCCCTTCACGGATGAGTCGTTGAGGAGAAAGAGGACGCGTCGTCCGTTTCTCTCTCACTTTTCGCCGGATGTACCCTGAAAAATCTTACGATCGCGACACAGGAGAGACGTAAACCTCCGAAAGTAACGATAAAAGGATCTACTCTTCTCGTACAAACGCGCATCGAATCTAAAAAGAACGAGAATAAAACGACGACGAGCCATTTGAGCCTGGCCGTTCCGCGTTGATTTTTCTCTCTCTCTCTTTCTATTTCAATTGTGTTTCACTCAGGCGGCGCACGCAAAGTGAACCCGTTAAATCCGCGCGAGAGAGGGATATGTAAGGAATGAAAGCGCGTAAAAGAACAAATTGTTGTTCTTGTCAACGTTGTTCGGACACATCTGGAAATAAAGTAACCGCAATATCGGCGGATTATTTATTTTTTATCGACGTTTGTCAGTGTCTTTGTTGTTTAAGTTTATTTATTACATCGAATCATACATATATATATATATATATACATTTGTCGGTAAGAATAAAAATACGAAAGCGACAGAAATAGGCGGTGGAAAAAAAAACATCATCGTCTTACACAGTCAGACTCGCAGCATGTCTTGTTACACTTATATAGAGAGAAAGAGACTGTCAATTAAAATTGTCTTTGGGTTTCTATGTATAGCTAACTGGGTTAGCGAAGATATTATCTGAGAGAGACTTTATTTTTTTTTGTCTTGTTGGACGAGAATGAATCTCTCTGAAAATATTCTCTCCTTCAGCGCGAGAAACGCGCTGAGGTCTTACGATCGCATTGCGGTAGACATAAATCCAAATGTAACGGCAGAGAAGAAAAACCTCAACGTGCGAATGTACGTTGGCGAAGAGATGAGAAGAGTAAGAGACGGAAGAGTGCCGCGAAAGGGAATAAAGTAACAAGGAAAAGTAAGAAGGACAGAAGCGTGTCCCGGACGCGATAACTCGTCCACGCGCGCCCGGTCCATCATACTCGCGCGCGCTTTTACGCCGCGCGCATTTGCGTGCATAGCCAAGTGGCGCGCGGCTGAGAAATCGCGAATAAAGAAGAGAAACTAGAGTTGAAAGAACCTTCGTAGGGAAGGAAAACGCGGAAGGGAAGGAAGACAAATTCTCACAAAATCACGTCTTCTATGAAGAATCGCGGTGGTAGTGGTGGTGGTGGTGATAGTAGTAGTAGTCGTCGTCGTCGTCGTCGTCGTCGTCGCCGTTGTCGTGGCCGTTTTCCGGTCGTATAATGGTCGTCGCACGACCTCGAACACGAAGGAAAACGCGATGGTCGGATCGCCGAGCGGACAATAGCTTTGCTCGACGACTTTGTTGTCGTCACAGCGCGCGTCGCGGTCGACGTCGGGGGCGCGCTTGTATTGTTTGTCGTCGCCGGTGGAAAAGCACGGGAAGAGGATATAGCGCGAGAGAAGAGGTGATAGCGCGTAGAAGAAAGGTGGAAGTGGCTGCGGGGAACCGCCGCAGAAAGTCTGCAGGCGATTTCTATTGTCGACCGCGAAGCGCTCCTCTCGGCCGCCGATATAATTGGCGCAGCCGGGCGCGCGCGCGCGCTTGCCGGATAACTCGAACGATAACGAGGACAAAGAAGCGACGCTGCGGAAGAAGACAATGGGCGAGAAGGAACTGCCCTGAGAAAGTCCGAGAGGTTGTCGAGTCGTCACTCTTCCCTCTCGCGGCCTCTTCCGCCATAATAGCACGCGAATTCTGTTCTGAGTTTGACTCTGCTGAAGAAACGAGAAAGAGAGAGAGAGAGAGAAAGAGAAAAACAACTACTCGTAGAATAACAACGAATTTCTTGATGTAACTGCGCGACTGTAGTTGTAACAAATAGCCACAGTAAATTGCGGGACCTATTTGCGACGCGGTTTTATCTCTCTGCGTATTTGTACAGCCGGCGATTTCTCTATCGATTTCGTCATCTCGAATGTTTTTCAAGATTTGCAATGCACGTTTAAATCACTGTGTGTGTCTACGTCAAGCAAGATCCAATGAAGAGTGATCTTAGAGATGGAAAGAGAGAGAGAGAGAGAGAGAGATTTTTTTTTATTCCAATTTTCTTCTCCCAACATTTTTTCAGTGCTCGGAGCAGTACGTCCATATCTTGCACGTCTGTATTTAAAACGTATTTATGCGAATGTAAAGAAGTACGCGAGTAGATCAGAATACTGCGAAAGTACTGCTCACAAACCGCCAACTTCGTCCGCGAGAGTTCCGATTGCTCTTGTAATTGACGAGACTGTGAAAGATGGACTTTCTAAGAGCCACCCCGAGGCGTTGGCGGTAATTGCAGTTTGATCGCGCCCTTACGGCGAACTTTCACCCAGTTTGTGAGCCTTGTAATAAGTCTCAAGTTCGTCTCTCCCGGGAACTTTAACCACAGAAAGCTAAAACTTGGAAAAATTATAGAGCTGTCCCGTTCGTAGATTGTGTGTAATTCGAATGTTGTTATCTTGTCGCGCGAGAAACGTCCTCTCCTTCGCGGGGAGAGAAAAAAAAACTAAATGCAATGTAAAATAAATTAAACTTTCTTTTAATCGGTCCGAAGTTTTGCTAATTGAATCTTTGATGTCGCGAGTAACGAGCGAGTTCCTCCAGCGAGCGATCGCGGGGAAAAGACGTGGAGGAAACCACCGCGTCGGGGGAAGGTTGTTTATTAAATCATCCCGATTTAGACCTTCCGTTCTTCTCGGATTTATCTCATACGAGTGCCGAAACGGAAGCAAGACAATTGTGAAGTTGTTCGCGTCGAAACTTCGCGCGTCGCGTCGCCAACTTAGATTTAACTGCAAGTTCCACCCGAAGGATTAATGTGGCGCCGTCGTAATTACATGAAGAATGGGAGCGCGATGTGGGTCGGATCACCTTGTACTGCGAAACAGGTCGAATTAATCTCCTTCGCTCGCCCCGGGGTCTGAACTTCACGCACGACTCGCGGATCGTGTTCCTTTGACGCGCCTCCTCTATCGACTCTTTTAATTGGATATCGATCAGACCGCATAGTCGATACGGCTTTTGTATACATATAGTCTATCAAGATCCTTCCCCGAATATTCAATAATGGAGAGAAATGTCGCTTTTTGTGAATATTGCTTTCTTTTCCGAGATATAATGTTGTGACACGCATCCAATCTTTTTTTTTTTTTTTTTGCTCAATGTATCTTTTTGTCATCGAGCAAATGAGTTTATTGTAAATCCATTACACGGCGGAAATATATTCATTGTAATGGCGGAGCAATATGCGAAAATGACAGCGATGTTCACCTTTCGCGAAATATCTTC
>QVOB01024530.1:0-30534 GCA_014839585.1 Pseudomyrmex concolor
GGATGGAAGACATCGCCAGACGAGACGACAGCAGGGACGAGATCTGTAACCCTTCCTCTCTTCTCCTAAGTCTCCTCTCCTAAGTCTCTCCAGGTAACCTTCAGATTGCCCATTTTCAGGTTATTGCTAATTTATTCAAATTGTATTTGTTCCGAAATATACGTTCTATTTTCCCCGCGTCTTCCTTCCATCTATCCTTTTTGGTGTACGCGAGGATATGTCCTGTGGTTTTCTTTTATAGACGATTTTTGAAACAATTTTTGAATTTTTTTCACTGCAAATATCGCATAATACTGATTTTTATTAAACCGCAAGAAAAATTTCGCGAATTATTTTCCCGCGAGAGAAAACGCGTCGCTCCGTGAAATTATTCTAGACAAAAACAAATCTTAGTTTCACAATTTTTATCATAATTTTATTTCAACAGATAGCTCCTTAAAGTAAAATCATAAAAATTTAAATAAAAGAACAAGAGCATCCCGTACGAACCGACGTTATGTCAGAATAGCTACGTGTGTGTGTGTGTGGCGTATTGCACACAACGACGCGTACCCCCGTTTCGTAACAAATTACTGCTCAGTGGCACGTTTCGTTCGCGGAAACGAACGGCAAGTGCGAGAAGCTTGCGGAGACGAACAACGACGAGAAGCTCTGCGAAGCGCGGAGAAACTTCGCCGAAATTTCGAAAGAGTTACGAGGGTCCGTTTTCGTCTATCTCGCGGAAGAAGGATAGTAACGCGTGTATCCCACGTCGATGGCGTCTGCGAAAATTTCGCGTGTGTGCACTCTGTGTGTAAGTTAAAAGACAACGCGTTTACACATCGAGAGGACAGTTTGCAAAGTTAGAAATTAAAAAAAAAAAAAAAAAAAAATACATGTTCCTCTTTCGTTGAAACGCAACAAGTTACGGTTATAAAATCAACGGAAACACAGAGCAGAAAAAGAATATCGCGATATGAAAGAACAATGGCCATAATGAAGGCGAACATTCAGATTGCAATTTTCATTCCGGTTAAACGCACGGTGTTTGCGAAACTAATAGTTTTAATGGCTTTCCTCGTAGTTGTGCATAAAATCTGCTGTAAAAAAAAAACATTTGTATAAAAACCAAACTATGAGCAAATACAGACGCGTAATTATGAGCGTTGCACTTCGGTACTATCGAAACTCGTTCAACAGACGAAATGTGTTTGTTAAAAATCGATTTTCCCGTATCGGGGAAAGGGATATTTGAAGAAGGGGTTGTAAAATTTCGATAGTGGAATCACACTCGCGCGGATCTACCGCGATTCTATGTATTTTGCCGGTGTATTCCCGTTGCCTTTTAGTACGGAACAGTAAAACATCAGCGAGGAATAATATTCGCAAAATTAGCAAATTGCTGCCGTCACTCGGTGCGTTGAAGCGCGGCCGAGACGAGCGAGTTGAGCACGAGGTAATCCTGTTGGCAAAGCGAGCGCTCGTATCATGAGGACGGGAATGCTGAATGACGCAAGCCTCGGGAGTGTTTAAACGTTATGAATATTTCGGGCGAAGGCGTATAGTTGGGCGCATTGTGAAACGTCAGAGGAGACGCGAGTTTCCAAGAGTAACATGGTATAGCTCGTGGCTCGCGCATTTGATACACCGTTGTTGGAGCCAAAGTGATCATGTTTGCCGCGCCTTATGAAGCGCAACAGCTGTTTCGTCGATAGATACATGAACCGTCCGTCGTTCGGACGAACGTCTCGCAAGAAGTCCGACGCGCGAACGATCCGACGACCGCGAGCATATCGACAAACTATATTTAAATGCTTTTAAAACTCTCTATATTTAAACGTTTTAATCTTGCGCGAGTTAATCAAAAACAGATAAGAAAAGAAAAGTTCCGAGTCGGACCGAGAGATTGACGCGTATGAAAACTGTAATTTGATCTAGTGGAGAGAAAACTTTATCAGTGGTGAGAGAATGTGTGTGTATGTTGCTAACATCTCGTGGTAAGTTTCAAAGGTGAAACGAGAATAAAAGAGACTTGTGAAATTTATCCTCTCATAAAAATTAAAAAATCTACTATATATTTACTATATTTCTTAAATGTATAATTATATTATATTATGTGTTACAATTTCTATAACTATAATGTCCGGGAGAAATAACAAACTCTCGCAACCAACAATCCGTAACATCCGTCCTTTTCGGTGTTTCTGTCCCAACGTTTTTCACAACTGCTCGCAACAATGCGCGCACGGTTTCCCGGGCTTTGTGCGAGTGATATTTATATTCGATCAACGAGTCTGTTTCAAGTAGATCCATCTAGTCCGTTTCTAAAGCGTCTTAACGTCGGCTCCGGAGCCGAGTCGCGAGCACGGAAGGGAAAAGAACCATCTTGCGGAATAATACAGCACACGTCGAGAAAATAGCGGTTGCGGCCTTTACAGAGCGGGTTACAAATGAAACCTACGAAATGGAAAAATCCGACGCGAGAGAGAGAGACTCGAGGGCTTTCTCGTATCGCCGCGATCGATAGGAAGTCATCGAGATTCCGTTAGCATAACAATGCTCCCTCCTCGGTTACCGAGTGCCGCCGGTTCCTTACCGCGGAGCGGCATCGAATCAATCAGAGACACGTTCGACGTTGCCGAGAGAGAGAGAGAGAGAGAGAGAGAGAGAGAGAGAGAGAGAACCGGCCGCGAAACCGCGTGATAATCGATATTTCATCCCGATGGGCCTCTCCTGCGACGCACCGGCGCCGTAAGATAGGATCTGGATTGCGCCACCAGGTGTAACTTTACTCCGGCGTGAATAACAACATCGCGTGATTTCGCGTTGTTGATTTTAAAAGCGCGCGCGAGAAATCGACGGCACATTTTCCAAATAAAACACACTCTTATTAATTATAATTCGTAAAATTGCGCGCGTAAAAAGAACAAAGAAACTTTGTGTAAGCAAAATTATCTCCATGTAGCGCGCGCGCGCGCAGGGCAAAGGCAACTTTAAAACTTTCGCGGGAAAATAATTGGTTTAACTTTAGCTCGGATATTCGCGAGATTCAGTAATAATTAATTTTCTCAAGAATTGGGAGTTGCTCTGTAGAAACCTTTTTGTTGCTAGAGAAACTTCCCTCCGCGAAGTACCCCGGTCTAAGCACATCTCAGGTAACCTTAACTTATTCGGATGCCGAATCCCCCCGAGAGACGTATATACATAACCCGGTTCCGCGGCATTCGCGGCGAGTCGTAAAGACGTTTTCCACCCCCGCAATAAGACCCGAGGTCGAGGGTCGCGAAGACGAAAGCTCGCGGGAAAAGTGGAGGCGCAGCACGTGGAGAGACGTTACTCGAGAGAGATGGTGCGAGAAGAAAGAGACGAGAGAGCGAGACAAAGAGATGGAAGAGAGAGAGAAAGGGTCTCTGGACGCGAAAGGCGCCGGGGTGTTCCGCGTGCTCTCTTACGGATTTATGGATTTCATTATTGTCGGACCGCGGTTGGTTACGGCAGCTGACTAGGGCAGCCTCGAGCTGCTCCCCGTACACGGACGGAGAGCGAAAGCGACGGGGAGGAAAGGAGCGGAACGGAGGGCTGTCTAAACTTAAACTTGCCGCCCGTTTGCATTTTATGAGCAAGCAGCAAGTTCCTACGGGCCCGTAGGAATCCCGGCGGCGTCCAAACCGAAGCCCATACATTTCAGCCCCTCTCCTGCTCCCTTCTGCGCTATCGCTCGCCTCCTACCCTCTCTCGCGCGTGCTACGAGCATTTTCCTGCATCGCGACCACCTCCGGAGACCTCTCCGAGACCGCCGACATACTTCCAGCTACCGGCGGAACCCGGTCAGACCGCCCATTACATCCCATGTAACCCGAATTACCTCCCTCTCTCTCTGCACACCTTCGCATGCGGTGCTCTGTCTGAGTAATGACACCGGCGGATCTTAAGGGTTTACGAAGGGTTACCTGGCAGCGCGTTCCGAGATGTGCGAACCTTCGCGAAACGACCGATTTCCGGGTTTTAGAGCAGTGTGATAAAGTACAAGATTGCTCGGTACACACGTATCTCTGGTTTATTCGTGTCACACCGAAAAAAAAGAACATTGATTGAGTCTTTTAGAAATATTTTACAAGTTTGAACCTTTTCGTACACGCGTCAGAATCGCCATACGAACCGTTGTGCGCGTCATCTTTAATATTTTTGTCGGAAAGAGAGAGAGAGAAGGCACGCGCGCGACATGTATCCAACAAAATTCCATTATACAAATCCAAACGGGAGGACGCGCGCGCGGGAGGGTTCTCTCTGTCGCGAAATCCGAGAAATAATTTATATCTGGACACGTGAAACACCGCGCGCGATCGCAGACCTCGCCTTAAACCCGGGGAGAAGCTGGTAGTCTACTTCGCGAGATAATAACACGCGCGCGGGACCATAGGTGTCCGGAATATACGCGCGAGGAGGGTAAAGCCAGAGTGCACTGTTCAATAATTCAGCATGCAATAGCGCCAGCCTTTTTATTCTCTTGCTGTTCTTTCTCTCGTCGCGACGCGCTCATCTGTCGCTCGCGCGCGCACACGTCCGCATAACTGAACACACACACACTCGCGAGAAGAAAAGCGCGACACCTCCCACGTAGTTTTAGCGCAAAAATATCAGATATTTTTCCACGAGTACATTTTCAGAAGAGCATTTTCTTGGACTAAAATCGATTATTCGCGCAAAAATCTCGTCGTGAAAAACGCACGCTCGTAAAACGACGAGCGCAAAATGCGCAATGAGAATGAGAACCGCGTGTTACGGATTAGCTCGCGCTCCAGGTTTAATATGCGAACTCGACAACCTCGTCCGTAATCTGACGAATATTTAAAGCAACACGCGATATCTCGCGTCTCTCTGGCGAGAGAAAATTATTTCTCGAGACGTAATTTTTTTTCGACTTAAGTAGGAAAATTACACAGAAGAGAGAAAATTACAGAATTCAGAATTAAAATCCATTTCTTTTTCATCCGAAAGAATTTTTCGTTGAAACTCGCTTTGAAAAATGATTTTCGCGCGAGCATACGTAAAATCGCGTTACGCGCATCCATTCGAGCGCGTAGAAGAAAGGATTTCGACGCGGTGCGCGTAATATTGCGAATGCACGCGATTACGCGTGTCTCTGTCTCTCTCCCTTTCAAGTCGCGCGCGTTCGAAACTCGATAAGCGCGTAACACAACGACGACGACGACGACTTGCACTCGTATCTGTCAAACCTAGGGCTGCGGAACGTCGCCGAGAAAAGAGAGGAAGCATTCGGCGATATTTTGTCGTCGACGTCATACCGTCTCGGGCGCGTCACATAAATAACCGGGACTGCCTCGACCAAGACGGCTTTCCGACGAGAAAGATAGAGATTCGCGCTGCTCACCTACATGAAACAAAGAAAGAGACGGGAATCTAAGAGACTCTGAATACATATGTACACACATATATGTGTATATATATACATAGAGACACGGAGAGTCTATAAGTAACGCGGCCAGCCGAGCGTGGTAAAGGATGTAGACGAATCGGCGTGCGTGCAGGATTTATGCAATCTGCGATAACGGCGTAACGCCCCGCGTTGAATAGGATCCTTCCCTCCGTGGTGTATATTATGCGACTACGCGGGAATAACCGCGAATGTGTCCGAAATAATTACGGAGCTGACTCGCAGATATTCGCGATCCGATAAAAATCTAGATCCGTGAATGTCTCCTGACGGACGTAAGAAATAATTATTAGATATGTTTATATCTAATAATGAAAATTAATAAAATATTATTTAAATTAGTAAATCAGTCGCTAATAATTAGTTGTCGCTAATAAGTCGACCGTCCGCGCGCGTAGATACGTAAAATCAACGTCTTCGGCGCGAAACGAGCTCCGACAAGAAAACTCCAAATTAAGCTCGACCCACATTTCCGAAGGCGCGTGCAAACGTAATTACCGTTAAAGAACTTTCCGCAAGAAGCGGGCATTCTTTTTATTCAAATCGCCGACGGAGACTATCTTTCCGGGAAGCGACCCGTCGAGTCTACTTTGGCGCGCGGGGTTTTCGAATCGCGTCGACGAGCGGGAACTTTAACGGGCAAAATCCATTCGTGCTCGTGCCACACATAAATAAGAAAGTTGCGGGAGTTAAAAACTCGAAAGAAGCGAGAGAGAACCGCCGCCATCGCCGTCCCTTCCGCGGGATTTATCACCTCGACGTTCTCGCGAAGGGAGAACGCAAGCGTCGCGTTTTCTCTCTCCTCTCCTCCTCCTTCTCCGCCGACCTCGTTTTTGTTTATTACCGAGCTGTCATGCGAGCGCAGTCTCGATTCGAGAAAGAGTTAAGCGCTGATTTACAAAACCAATAACGGCCGGAATTGACGAGGATTTGAATTCATCATGATCGCGCCGCGGTGGTTAAAGTTTGTGCGAGAAAGAATCGAAACTCGCGACACAGTTTGTGAGGAATCGCAAATATGCTCGCCCGTTATTTGTGAATCAATAAATCTATTCCTTTTATTATACTGTACCGACGTTGCCATAACAACGTTTCGATTGTTTTCTTTTCTTTTTCTATCGTTGAATTTTTTTTTTTAAAGAGAGAAAGAAAGAAATTACACATTGCGTAAAATCAGCATGTTAAAAATACATTTTACATTTCTCGTTTCGCACACGCAACGTGAATTTGTGCAATATAAATGCGACATAGGAATGTTCGCGGTTTTTTCGCGATACAACGCGGTTTTATTTTTCAACTGTAATCGTGTCGCGCTGACGTGATGCAAATTGAAATGTATCACAAATGTTAACGCGAAAACACCGCGAAATTAATAGAAGACATCGCAGCCGAAGCGGCTAATTAAAATTCTAATTCAGCCCATGATTTTACCTCTTCCCATTTCCATACACCGATTTATAAATGGAATTGCAGATTCATCCTCCTCCTTCTCCGCCCTCCGATATAAACGTGCGCGCCGTCGGGCACCGACGCGCATCGATCCGCATCGGCGCGACAATGGATCCTTCCCCCTTTCCCTTCCCCCTCTCCCCATCGGGGCGCAACGCGAAAGTATCACAACGAAAAACGACGGACGTTTTATCAATCGCGCGGCGATCGATCGCGTAGATTACGAAATCGGGAACACGGCAGATGTGCGCATCCTCCCACATTTTAAACTCAAATATTTGGTAATGAATATCGCGGTGTATACGAGAGAGACGGCTCGAGACGCGCGCGGAATAAGCGAAGTGAGCTTTAATACTCCTGATTGGAAATTTGAAGGGGAAAGGGGGCCTTCTGAATAGCCCGCGATCTCGTCTCTCCGCGCGGCTATCGGTCTGTGCCGGCCCGTGCATGCGCTTGCCGAGCATGAACATCGGATATTAGCCGGAGGAATCCAACGCGGAAATTTCGCGTGGCAAGTTTCGCGAACGCAGACGCCGTCGTTTCCTTTTTTTTCCCGGCTTCGTCCTGATTTTTCATTTTTGTTTTGTTTTGTTTTGTTTTTTTGTATTCTTTTCCCCGTCGGAAAGACGCTGTGTGTATTGTGCGCCACGGATCGTCGCGATCACGCCACGTTATCGATCGCCGTGCCATATACAGGCAACGCGGAACAAGCGTATTATTATTCCAATGCCCGGCAGTTTCCACGTTAATAGAAAGTAACGAGACAAGGAGCGCGTAAGAATGTTTGTAGATTAAATGTAAATTGGACCCTCCCCATCCCGCCCCCCTACGCATTTTCTTCTGTTCTTTTTCTCCCCGTTCGAGCCGCGCCATTGTAACGTTGCACCCGTTCTCATTTGCTACGCCGAGGTGCCACCCTCGGCGCACGACGACGACGACGACGGTAAGATCTTAAGTTTAATTTTTCAGGAGCACGGGAGGATAATTCAACGGTGAAAAGTCTCGTTTTATATCACCTCGAATAAAACGGGACCTTTATTTCCGTCTTACAACACTCGTCGCTTTAATGAAATCGGCCGTGTTTCGCGCGCGGTTTAATTGTATCCGCTACAAATTAACTTCTCACCACATGGCGCCGGAAACATTATTTCATTTACACTTTTATAATCAACACGTAATGAATCCTTAAAAATGCAAAATGTTGCGAGAGTTTTTTGCGCAATAATTTTCTTCTAATAGAATAGAATTGTCGCGCGCATGAAAGAACGGCAAGATAGAGAGAGAGAGAAAAACATTTCAGAATATTTTATTTCAACAATCAATATTCCAATATTCAGAATTTACATATTAAATATTTCAGTGTGTGGCGACATGATATTCCAGATAAAAGAGACTCAATATATCAATTTCTATTCTGACATTTGATTCCGACCGCGTCTGATTTTACTTTCAATGTGTATTCGTTCGCAATAACGTTTATTAAAATATCATTCCGCGAAAACAACATTAAAGAACCGTTCTAAAAAAAAACAAAAAAAAATCCATTCCATGAAACGTTGCGGTATTTCACGTAGGACGAAGAGACACAAGAGAATCGTAGTGGTAGACAGACAAAAAAAAATCGTGCGAATCTGTCGAATCATTTGGCAGAGCGACGCGACGCGCCCCCGTATTTCTCTCGTCGAACAATCAAGTCTCAGAGCGAAGGGTCTCGATCTTCGACCTCGACTTTGCTCTCTTAATTCCTTGTCAATTGTGCACGATCAAACGATCGCTGCACGCACGAAGAAACCGGGCCCCCGGGTTCAACCCGTGCGCTTGGACGGCTCGGATACTTCGGACGATTCGAAACGTGCCGCGAATATTTTGGCCGCCGAAGCGTGTCGTGCGGAAAATACTTTAGCGGAACGCTTTCAAGAGAAAGAGAGAGAGAGAGAGAGAGAACTCGTCGTTTCGCAACTTCACAATTGCAAATCCGCTGATACCGAAAGTTAAAAAGATCAACTTTATTTCGATTCTTGATTTAACGAACGCTTTTCGTTTAAAAAGTCGAGCTTTTTACACAATTATAAACTTTCAAAGTAAAAAACACTCACACGTTTTCTCGCATTAATTTTTTTATAAATTCTAGTTTTAAATGTTTTTACGAATTGAAGTTTTACGCGTTATATGTGAAATTTATTCGAGTCCGCTCAGGCGGCATTCGTCGGAATCTTTTAATGTCCGAGCGGAAAATGGAATATTATTGAAAACATTGAATAGACCGCGGGGCTGTGGACTCGCGCGCGCTTTTATTCCGTTAATTAGCAGTTTATCGAATCGATATCGGAAGTGCCGGCGCGAAAGTACCGAGGCTCGGGCGTATTCTCGACAATCGTTCGCTTTTTTTCTCTCTTTTTTGTTTTCATTCATTATTGAGAGCGTGCCTATCGCGGCGGATCGCCGGTATGAAGTCGATAAAGATCGCGATCCAGATGGACAAACGAAACGGACGCGTTGCGCTCGCGTTTCTTCTGTGTTTATTTATTTCTCTCTCTCTCTCTCTCTCTTGTTTTCATTTTCTTCCATGGAGTTCACGGTAGAACGAGCAGCGAACAAATGACCGGGCACGAATTCTCGAGCGAAATTGGCAAGCGAATACTTCGCAACGAATGCAGATTTCGCGAACCATTTGTCAATCGAGCCGTTGGGTCCGTCGCGGTTCTGGCCGGGAGAGGAGAGAGTCGAGAGGGGACACTTTAATCGACAATCATTTACTATCCGGTCGCTCTGGCAATACCTCCTGCCACACCCTTCCGTCCTTTCCCCGCCGCTGCTCGTGTGTTCACCGCTTCGTATTCGACTCGTCCTCCGACGCTTCCCGCGCACGGCTGTTCTCCATGCCTGACTGTTTTTCTTTCTCCCGCAGTCCCGCTCCGCTTCCCGCGTTCTTTCGGAAGCAAAGGGTGCCGCGATTAAAACACCATCTGTTGATATTCCACCGCTGCGCCACCCACTCTCCCTCTCTCTCTTTCTTGTTTCAACGGATTCAAATTTGACGCACGCTCTCTGAATGAAGCGCCGTCTTTTTCACTCGCGTAATACAACTCGCGCAATTATCCGCCCCAGAGGGAAAAAAACCGGACGCGCGCGAGCGAAAAGATCTTTAGTGATTTTCCAGTACTTTGCAAATTTTTCCGAACAAATCTTTCCTTTGAGATCGATCGGCTACGATAACAAACAATCGCGCGTCAATTGCGATTCTTCGGTGATATAAATGTTCCAATAATAATTCACGAAATATTTATGTAAATAAAGTTAGAATCTCAAAATATTTAAAAAATTTTACGATTAATTGGATTACGCGTTTAATAATTTCTTTAACGTTCAGAGACATTGGAACAAAAATAATTTTAAACCGACTACAACGAGCAGCGAAACGCAGACAGAGAAACGGCGGCGATTTTTTTATAATTTCACGTTTCGATGTTGCACGTTCGCGTTTGCACGAAGTATATATGGCGCGCCCGGTTGGACGGGGTTAATTCGCGTGTGCGAGAAGATAGAGGTTGTCGGAGATGCGCGTTTCGATTTGCGATCAGTTCGTTACTCCGGAACGGACGGTCGCGGTAATTCGCGTGCAACGAGGAAGCATCGGGGACGAGTCATCCGCGTAATTTTGTTTGCCCGCGCCGCTCTCGTCGGGCCTTTGTTCGTTTCCCGCTACCGTCTCGTTTCGTTACATCGATCCCGGGAATCGATAGCGCGAGGGAGAGAAGGGAATGTTTCTCGACGGGGGTGTGACGAGAAGCGCAAGCGCGCGCGTCCACGTGGAAAGCTACGCGCGATCTATTAACGTTCGCGCTGCGTGTTACCGAGTTGCGAAGAAAAAAAACCGGGGATGAGATTTAATTCGATACCCTCGGGCGGGGGCGCGTAACACCGGCTAAAAATGGTGTCGCGCCGCCTCGTCGGAGAATAGTTCGTTACTCAACCGGCGGCCGGAGGAGGAACGAGCCCCCTCGTTGATGCGACTTTTTGTTTGCCGCCCCGATCTATCATCCGCTTTGTACGGCTCCATATCGACCGATAGAGAGGAGGCGAATTGAACCCGCGTTGACGTGCGAACACTTCGTCATCATTCGCGTGGACGAAACCATTAGATTTAGAAATACGTGAACAGAGCCATGTGATCATATTATCCTTAATGTAATAAGCTATTACTTTGCTTTTACAATTTCTGATTTTTTTTCCGCACGCTGTGAATAAATACGACATTTAAAATCTATAGAGTTTTCACATTCCCGCGGTTCAATCGCGTCCTAAACGGGGAATACGATTTTTTTTTGCCGTCATCGATTTCTTTTTAATAACGTTGACAAATTTCATTTTTTTCTTTTTACGCATATTCAAGTGGGGAAAATTATTGTGATGGAAACGCAAAAAAAACCTCTCGGTCTAGAGATAAAGCTCGGCGCTGCGCGCCCGGGAAAAAATTTCGGAGGACGTTTTTGAAGTAATCGATTCGGCGGTGTCCTGCACGGTTCGCTCGTTTCGATTTAGGATTGATACCCGCGCGTTGATCAACGCGCAAACGCGGAAGAACCGCGCGGTCCGGGCGTCCTTTCTCTCTTTCCCACACGCGCGATCCGCCGAACGGAAGCGTGGACGGCGGAGAGCGAGTTAATTTGTTCACAGTAATAGTACATATTCGGGTACGTGCGCGGGCAAATGAACTCCATACCGCGACGCTACGCCGAAAGATAAATGTGTCGACGGGGAGAAGCTTGTCATTCGATAACAAATGTCAGTTGCGAAGCCGCGTCGCGCGCCCGCCGTCCCATATTTATCGCAGCGGATGGCTGCAGGTGCGTGCCATTTTTTTTTCTCTTTACGCGAAGCCCACCCGCTTTTCAAAAATATAGTTCACAACGATGTTGCCGCGCATTAATCTCGATTCCCCCCGGGAGAAGTCGCATAAGAGACCGACAAATGAGGAATAATTCGGACGGTTTGTTGTTTTTGCGAATAATTTATTTTGCATCCCTCTCTCTTTTCTTCCTGAATTGAGCGAGTCGATTCAAACGTGCGGAAAAAATCGATGACGAGGAGGAAGAAGAAAACAACGGATAATTTCGAACGGATAATTAGATAACGCGATTGTCTGCCGAAGAAAGTCGCCAAGTTTTTCGCGCCGCGTCAATCAGCCTCCGAGTGAAACTCATCGCGAAGTAGCCGCACGGATAATAACGTCCTCCCGAGAGACCAGCCAGTAATAACCGAGTGGTGGCTGGAGATTGGGATGAGGAGAGTTGGTGGTGACCGAGGGGTCGAATTGGAGTTGAAGAGAAAGAGAGAAGAGAAAAGAGAGAGAGAGAGAGGGGAGGTCGTCCTCGGTACGAAGGAGCTACCGAGTGGAAAGCGAGTTGCCGAGATGGCTCTCGGTGTCACCCTCTTCACCTCTTTGCCGCAAAAGCGGAAGGAAGCACGTGAGAGCGAAGAATAACATTCATTATTCTACCGGGTTTTCGGTAATTCGCAATCGGGACTGTGCAGATTCATCCCCTCTTTCCCCACCGTAGATCTCCACCCTTAAATTACCGTTACATACGGGATTGAAGAGCGCCGCGCGGTTTTTCTCTAATGTAATTTTAATGACTTAAATGTCGAGTGGCTGCGAGAGAGAGAAATAGGTTTGCCGTGACCGGGAAGGAAAATCGTGGATGCGCTACACACGGAGAGACGCGACGGAAAAGAACGCGAGGAAAAGAACGCGCAGGGGGGGAGAGAGAAAAGTGCTTTATCTGTGAAACTTGGCCGCCAAAGGATTCCGCGTTCTAAAAAGAACGAAGAAGCCTCGTTGCTTACGACGCAGACAACCGCATATTGCCTCTAAAAACTACCACCCTACTGGCACGTTTTTAATAACGCCCTTACGTGACTTTCCGCCTTCCGCAGACTCCGCGTCTGCCCCGACCTCTCTCTCTCTCTCTCTTTCCTCCCCCACAGAGTCTCCTCGTCCGCGTCAATCCCATTTCGCGTTTTACATATTTTCTTGCCCGTTCGGGGAAAAGTTGCGTGTGCAGACTGTCTGTGACCGTTCTTATTGAAAAGATCTCGCGCGACGAAAATACGCAAGGCTTCGGAATATCGAAAATTCAAATATTTGCGTTCGTTACATCCTTTGTGCCGCCAGATAAAATTGCTTTCTCAATATTTTGATATCTTAGAAAAAAAAAGAGAGAAACTATATGAAAAAAAATTGCTTTTTCGAGATAATGTAATAAATAGAGTTCGTTGACTTGAGGCAACGGAAAAGTATATATTCAATAACTTGAGGAAGAGGCTTTAAGTTCGTGATGTACATGTATGCGAATCTCTTCTCTTCTCTTCTCTCTTCTCTTTTGCGCGCGACAGAGAAAATCCGAATCCTCGAGACAACTAATAACAGGGGATCTGGTAACTTTTTAATAAAATCAGATTTGACTTTGCCGCTGTCCGTCGTTTCGGTAAGACTCCCCGATCGGGGAAATATAGCGCAATATACGACGCGCGCTTCTTCGCACACGGACGTAATACGCGCGTTATTCCCTTTTAGCGTAATATTTGTTCGGTCTCGAACAGCGATATCTAACCCGGAAAACAGCGTAAAATCGCGGACGTAAAAATTCCAAACGACGGCGTAACCCACAGAGAGAACCGCGCTGGAAAGATAGAGCGGTTACGATTAGATTATCGTGAAACTCGGCGCGGGGAGCCGTTATCGTCGGCGGCTTATCGCGCGAATTTTCGGCGGCGTCCGGAACGCGGCTCTAATTCGCGAGCGTATACACACGTTCCCGGCGTAAAATCGCGCGGTTCCCGTAATAACATGCGAGCCAAAGTGTGCATATCGGCGCGGCAGCGCCAAGCCGAGGGCTTATACACCGCCGCACAAAGCTTATCCGCCGTTCAGAGCCCTCCTATACGTAACCTATCATCCGTTCCCTTTCGTGCTGCTCCTCCACTTTACGCTCCCACTTCCGTTCCGCTTTCCCGCATTTTTAATTAAAAATCTGGAAAAGCCTTGCGTGACAAAACGACGCGCGGGTCGTCGGAAAATAAGCGAATATCAAAAAAAAAAAAAGATCTCCGCGTTTTCTTTCTAATGCCGAGCACGCAGCGCCATGCGGAATCGCTCTGGGCCATTGCGCCCCGCGCTATTGTCCCGCGCTTGTTGTCTGTGAATTTTCTCTTGCCGGACGCCGCCGTTTGTGATCGTCGCCCTTGCCGAGAAAGGGCGAAATTCTTCGATTCGAAAAATGACTGCGAGGGACGATATAAGATTCTCGGTGATATCTCGAAGTTAATGAGTTTTGAAAACAATACGAGAGACTTGCTTCTTCCACCGCGCGCGTTCTGTTCTCTCAGCCGGCACTTTCAGAAATGCGGAACACAACTCGAAATCTATTCGGCTAAATTTCTTTTCACTCACAAGACTTTACGAAGAGCTGATCCACTGTGGTTTTCGGTGAAAGTTGAAGCGTCACAATAAAGTGTAACGAGAACGTTCTTATCGAGACCCGGCGATGCGCAAAAAATTCGCACGAAATATCTTTTTAATAAACTGTCGTATATTCGGGTCACAACGGCCGCGACACTCGGTTTTTCCCTTCTGCGATCGGTCCTCCTTCTCCTCCTCCTCCTCCTCCTCTTCCCGTTTATTCTCTTCGTTTTTCCGTCCTTACGACGCTATCTCCTTGAAACTCGTAAAAGACCCATTCGTTTGACTTACGTCGTAGCTCGTTTGTTATTACAGCCGCTCGTTACAGAGTCAATTCTGGCACTCGTATTCGCGTGCACGACCCTTTATGACCGTGTCGGTGAAACATACAACGGGAAAAAGATGCGAGAGACACACAGAAAGAGAGAGAAGGGATCGAAGAGCTGTCCTAGCCTCCGCCGTTAAGGACTTCCTTTTGAAGGCGCATCCGAGCGGGTATATGTTTTGCCGCGTACAGACGGACGGAACGTCTTCGCAGCTACGTGGAAAATTAGCGTCGTCTCAGCCGGACGTCACTTTTACGATCCCGACGGATTTTTACGCCACCACGGACGCGCGGGGTACTTCAAGTCACACGGAGCAGATGAAAGTCGGGAAACGCGTAACGCACGAACGGTCATTACCCGTCGCAATACGTTAAAACGACGATATATTGCTAACGCTAATGGTGTGTGCAGCCCCCCGCGCGTCCGATCAATCGCGGAACATCTTCTATTTGCCCGCGTGTTAGCGCGCTGAAAGTATCGACGCGCGCGAAAGAAACGGGATTAAGAGAACGGATCGGACTGAGCACTGAGGGATTTAAGCTGGCTTTCGCTGAGAGAAAAAAACTGGAGAGGGAATTAAAAAAAAAAAAAAAAAAAAACGGATTCTTTCCCGAGACGAGAGTAAAATCATCTGCGCGTCTATGCAGAGCCCGAAAAGAGTGCGCGTTCGAAAAGCGGGGATATTTCGCCGTCATGACATAATATCCATTATGATACGTAACAATGGAAGCGCGCGACACGCTTAATATACCCGGAATGCGCGCGTTACAATTACCATTGTACGCTAGAAAGTAATTAGTTCATTGTACCAATAAATCGCTCACCCTCGTCGACATACGTCTCCCGTATAGTAATAATTAATGAGAGCGACAATGGGCTGATTCTGTGCCATATGCGTGTCGTTCAGATTTGTACTATTTCATTGGTGGCATTAAATTACCGGCGGCAAACGGAAACGGAAAATGACACGTGCAAATTGATGAAGTATTACATAGAATATGTATAATCCGTAATTACCGCAGAGAAATATATTTCCTTTTCATCCTATGCGCGCGGTTTGTGCAAAGAAGATACTGAAATGATAATATGGTTCCGAACGTGATGGACTTTTAGAAAATTGCTTCGTTGTAATGCGAAATTAAATCGATCTTGAAAACAGCCTCGAAGCCTTCTCGTATAAATTCTCAAAAATTAAAAATTCAATTTGCAAAACTGATTTAAAATTTAATATCGTAAAATTTAATACCAAATAAACTTTATGTAATTATTGCCGAATATTTATGAGTTACTTCTCTCTGCGAGGGATCGAAATTTCATAATTAATGAGACCGAATAGAATTAACGATAAGCATAAAACGTGAAAATTTACGATCAATTAGCCGACGACGACTGCTTCGACGACCTGGAATTATTTCGCGAACGTAATTGCCGTATCGCTTTAGACGGACGTGATTTTAATCACTCAGCCGATTTTTCTCCCATAAAATTCGCGGTGAAACAAGCACGCGAACTGTTATCCGAAAGATACTTCGAGAAAGATTTCGGACGAAAGAGAGCAAAGAGAGACGAAAGAACAAGAACAGCTGAGGAGAAAGGGGAGGGGGGCGGTTTGAAGGGTTTGTGAAGGAAGAAGTCGAGGACCGGAGACGACACATTGACGAGACTCGAGAAGATAGTTTTCCTTTGTCGTGACTCTCCCGCGCCGCGCACTTCAGGGAATCCTCTCGCGGCCGGAAATAAATTACCACTCGAAATCTCCGAAAACCTTTTACCTCGCGCGCGTCACGTCCCCCGTAGACGGCGAGTAGTCGCGCGACGAACAATTTTATTGTATTTCTAAGTCGGTTTGCGCGCCGGGGGTGTGTCGTTCTGGTGCCGGTTAGATCGGGGAATGGAGCGCGCGCGGGAGTGCCGGCGAGAATTCGAGTGCGATATAAGCTTACGTCGGGAGGAAACGAACGAAGGAAAGGCGGTGCTAATGCGATCGTTGCGGCCGATGACGCGTACTAGAGAAAACAAGCGGAAAATAGTGACGGAAAAGCGAAGCGGAACGGAAGAGTCCGTCGTTAACCCTTCGAGGACCCGGTGACTCTTCAAAGAGGATGTTCCCTTTCCCGAAATAGAAAGAAAAACTTCTCCACTTTGTATCTTCTGTTGGTCTTGTCCGATCTCAAAATTTTCTTCTCTCGCGCTACGTAAGTCGAGATTCGAGCGAGCCTAAAACGATCGCGACAAGCCGGGGGTACGATCGGTGATAGAAAGAACAGATGAAGGAAAGCTAGTCAAAGCGCGAAACGAAAGGGAAAAGGAGAAAGAGAAAGGGTCAGAAAAAAAAGAGAAAAAGGAACGAAATTGTACGTCGTGCGGCGCAGGAAGGGAGATCCAGCCGCGTTTCCATTACTTCATTTCCGAAGCTGAAAGCCGCAGGACAATGGGGCGCCCTCGAAAGGCGTTGACACGACCGAGAGCCATGGGATGTCCCCCCGCGATCGTTCCGAATACCGGCGCTAGAAAGGAGAAACGAAGGCCTTTGCGATCGATTGAGGGACGGGGGCGCGAAAATTACTCGACTCGAGCGATCGATTAAATTTCATTAATTCACGGCCTTGAATTATCTCCGGGCTCTCTTGAATAAAATTGCGAGGATGAAATCTCGTTTAGCTCGATTTAGTTTCCGGTGAGTAGAAGGACGGAAAATAGCGGAAGCGCGCGCGGGCGCGGGTCGAATCCCGGGACACACGATCCGCTGTTTTATAATTCTCTCAATATAATTTTCAAGATTCTCTCTCTCGAGAAAATTCTTCATAATTTTTTTTATCAAGCGACAGTAGTTAATCTCGTTACGACTGACGATCTCGCTCTTCATTTCGCGTATAATTTATCTTACTTCATTTTTCAAGCTCGTGTTATCTCGCAACAATTGCAAAAACTTTTTATTTTTTGTCGCAATGCTCATCGAAACAGGCGTTGCGATTACTTTCGCACGGTAATCGCCGTCCATAGCGAATTCTCGAACGGTTTGTTTTTTCAAAACTGCGCCACGCTTGTCAACGTGCGACAGACACGCTATTGAATAAAATAAGCCGCAAACGCGCGTAAACAATGCATTACGCGCAACAAATTATTGCGCGCATTATTTCCCCCGTCCCCCTGTGTGTTTCAAAAAGTGTGATGTGGAATGTGTGTATCGAAAAATCGTTCCATCAATTCGACGAGAATGTTTATCCGCCGCGCGACATGCGCGGCGTTTTATTATGCATTTATTTCCCCAGAGCGCGCCGAGAGAGAGAGAGAGAGAGAGAGCTCGTTCTCGTGTCCGAGAATTATCGTGTCGTGGCGCCGCAATTGCGATGGTATCTTCGCGTTCGATTGTCACTAACTCGCCTAAGTGTTTACGATGCGAAACTGCGGAAACGCGAGTTTGAAGTTAACCGGGATAATGCTCGCATTTAATAACGAATAAACCTTTATTGCGCGGTAATTATAGCGTTGTTGACGCGCGATCGTTGTTATGTTAGATTGATCCGCTTTGATGGATCGTGCAAAAGGACGTCGACGAGTGTTGAATTGCGAGATCTATCAAGAGACATTTGTTGTACGTCGCATTTCATATATCATTTTATTTTATTTTCTTACCGCAGTAATTTGCCGCTGTATAAATAAAAACAAAAATAATGATTTTATTGACACGAACGTGATGGAAACTCACGTTAGGAAAGTTCGCAGGAGTAAATTAAACGCTTCGATGGACGCGCGAAATAAAAACACGCGCGTCCCCGAAATAAAATATATATAACGCAGAGCAGCGGATATATACGCGCCGCGCGGCGGCTGCACGTGAGCGAAATGATCGGCAATAAAAATGCATCGGAATGTCATCGCTAATATTAGCTGTCGTCCGGTGCGATTTTTATTACTTACGACTTTGTTGGACGGAGGGGGAAGGAAAATCGAGTTCCGCGATCCTTAAGAGATTCAGCGCGCGCGAGGGATGCCCTTTCTCTCTTCGCGGAGTAGAAGGACGAAGAACCATCCTTGCACCGGGAACAGTATATCATTCCCGGAAGTGAAAAATGTTCCGCTTCTATCCAATTCTCCCTACTTCGCAGCTCGCGATAAGAGTATTACTCGATGATATATCGCGGCGCGTGTTTACGCCGGATATTAAAATTGTTTAATAAAGGCGAATAACGTATGGACGACAATTAATCGGCGTCAAACAACGCGCGCCGTTCGTATATCGATTCAGATATATACGGGTTGTCTTATTTATTCACGAAAACGTAACAGCGAAAATTGTGCGAACAACGAGCGCGCTTCATTCCGGCCAGCCGGAATCGCAACGCCGCAATGTATCACGCGGCATGAACATCGCGCTCATATTTGAATCTTTCAGCGAAAACCGGCATAAATTATTCCCGATACGTCGTAAGATAAAACAGGAGCAATGCGACGCCCGCGTGCCTCTCATTTATTTGTTAACATATTCACGGAAACGTTCCGCGATGAGTAATAGCATTTTAACGTTTAAGCTTGATTTATCTCGGAGCGCGAAAATACTGCAACTCCGATGTGTGCAAAGTTTTGAATAAATAAAAAGAAAAAAAAATTTTATAACAACTTGTCGCGCAAAAACACAAAATTTATCTCATCACGTTATTTAATATACAAGCAATTAATACAGATTTTCAGTGAAGAGCTAAATGAACACAAAAGCGGAACTTGCTGACCGCGATGTAAAAACCTGCTGCGCACGTCCGTATTGGGAGTAAGAAAAATATTTTTCCGTACAATCGAAGTTCGACGCGGCTTTCTTTCTTTTATTTGCAATTTCCGTCCGCGCAAGTAGAACGAACGCGAAGAAGAACGCAACGATATGTCGCCTCTCTCCTCCCCCCTTCCAAAGGGAAAATCACAGGGGAGACGTATCGGGAATGTACCAGCAAAAGCACTATCCCGCAGAATTTTCAAACCGGGGATAAGTTACGCTACGACCGACGCGGCCCGGATATTGGCCGCACGTACGACCGCCGCGGAAAAGCACGTCCGATGTGATTCCGTCATTATTTCATTCCGCTCAATGGTCCTGGAAAACTTCGATGGGCCAGAGAACACACGGGAATATTCTGTGGAAGACGCGGAAGAAAGAGACGAGGAAGAAAGCGAATAACCATTTGCCCAACTCGCGCATTAAGAAGTCCATTCGGTCCAATTCAAAATGCTACGTACATCAAATTTGAACATTGTTTTTTGTCAAAATTGTTAAAATTTGATGTCGTTCAAAATTAGTTTTTTTTATACATACGGAAATATTAAAAAACAAAAACTGTAGAATATAATTTATTATCAAAGACATGCGTTTTTCTTCCTTAGATCGGCACGTCTTTTAACAATAGACTTTTCCCTCTTATCCCGCATCTCTCGCGGATCGTGAACAGACTTCTTAACTTTGCTCGGGCTATGAGCTCTCATTCCGCCATTTCGAAGAGAAGCTCTCGAGGAGATTTATTTTCGACACGAGATGTTACACGCGCCTTGTACTCGGTGCGTAATAAATCAGACGGTTGCATTAAGATCTGTATGTGTGCGTGTGACTCAAATCATTTCCAATTCGCCGAGTCAACATTGTCAACGCAAATAAAGTTCGCAAACATCATCTTTCGTCGTTGAGAATTCGATAAAGTTGGTTTTCCAACGGAATTAAGGACCGATGTCTCTAACGGCAATAATAACTCGGCTCTGTTACAAACCTTTTCATTGAATTAGCGCGAATCGCGCATAATCCATTTTAATCCTCGCTCAATCTAGCGAAAACGTCGTCGGGGAATTCTCAGGAACGAGATGAGGCAGGAAGGAATGAATATCAGAAAACGCTCGGAGACTCGGGAAATCGGTGGCGTCGATAAAAGACCGTTTTGTGCAATTTCGTCATTATTTCATTGCAATTCGAACAAGGGAAAGGGGGGTATATTATCGAGCTTTTCGATATCGCCGCGACAGTGTTTTTCTTACTCGCGGAAAAGAAGAATAACCCGCGCGTGTTGTTTGCACAACTCTGCTTCCCCGATCTTGATTTCTCTCGGCACAGAGAGAGAGAGAGAGAGAACTTTTTCTCTTCGCTTGAAATCGCGCGCCTGCGTTTTCGTTTGTGCGATTTTTCGTGAAATATTAATTTCCCCGAGATATCTCGCGGCGGAATGCTTCAAGTTGCCGCGTAGAGATAAGCCCGAAGCGAACGAGCAAAAGACGCGCGGGCTGCGCACTTCCAGATAGGTAACAGAATGCACGCCCTTCCCTCTTTGCCGGAAAGAAGACCGAGAACCTCGGCCCAGAGGGAAAGCGAGGGGTGGAAAAAAAAAGGATAGAAGCTTCGAACTATGTAGTCTTTAAATGTTGGAAAAGCGCAGGAACTGTTTTATAAAAACTGGGAAAAAGTTTTATTCCCCCGGCGCCTTAAACTCTTGCCGCAGAAGTTTCGTGCACCTGGACCTCTTACAAGGAAACTTTCTTATTGAAAACTATTTGTTTGCCTTGCCCGATCCGCGACACGCCGTACTCGTGAACGAAAAATAATGCGATCTAACGATTCCCGGGATAATGAGTAACGAGGTTTTCGAGGTGCGATCTCAAACTTTTTTCCGCGAGATTATTCGAAAAGAAATGGGCACGCGCCAACATTTGTCGCGAAATTTAATAACAAGACAACTTGTCGGCCGGACATTTATTAAAGAAATTATTTATCAGAGATATGTAAATATATTAAACACAACAATTTTCTATGTTTTAAGTAATTTTAATATATTTTTAAATATTAGCTTCTAAAATTTACACTTTCCTATATGTTTGTGTTTTTACTTTAAATGACCAACCAGGTGTATTTGCCCGGTCATTGAGCAATTAAAAGCAATTTGACACGCGCAATCTGATTAAGCTTAAGCCAATATTTTCGTTTAGCTAATTGTTGTGTTATTTCACATTGGAAACTTGTCTCTCTCTCTCTCTCTCTCTTTCTCTTTCTCTATCGGGGGAAGCGACCGTTTTTAAACTAACGAATGGAGAGTTGAGGAGCGCGTTATTTCGTAATAATGTGGCATAAATAACGAAGTTAATTTTGCATGCCGGGTCATTAAAACCCCGGCAAACAGTCGAGCGCACTTCAAAAGCGGAGAGAGAGAGAGATAGAGAGAGAGAGAGAGAGGCGCGCGGCTGTGTGTAATTGGGAAAAATTATAAAACAAAGCAGCAACCACTTTGGCGGAGGTAACAATCGGCGCACGTACATTGCACTTGTAGAACGGAACGGAACGTGTTTCCGGTCGGCGGAGAATTATTTGGAACGTTTATTTAACGACGAGAGTCTTTGCCGCGTGCGCGCTTAAGCTCGGCACGCAACAACGTGCGCATATAAAGCGTATCGCACGAAAATTAGTGCTTCCGCGATGCTAATATATTGTCGAGCATTGAGGTCACCCTCCTTGCTTAATCATTTTCCTGAACCAAATACACGTGCTTGCGTATTCTTTTACGAGGGAGTAAAAGATGTAGCGTTAAAAATATATTGATCTCTCAGCAATTTTTACGAGAATATATAAAATACGCAACGGCAATACACAAATTATTTGCGAACGAGGAGAAGTTTTGTCGGGCTATATAAGAGACTCCGCGCGTTTTTAGGGTTCGATCAAACAGCGGGCGGAATTTACGGTCAAACGTCGATCTGCTAAAATTCATTTCGCCCCAGGGATGACGTCGATATAAAAATATAAAATACACGAAAAGCGGGGATCAATGTTGATAATGGAATGCCGAGCGAGCTTAAGCACAAATTGGCGCGCCGCACGCGCGCAACAGGACTCTCTCTCTCCCTCTCTCGTCCGTAAAATATTATGTCATAAATATCTCGAATTCGGATTAATGTAATCACCAAAATACCAGTCGCCGCGCGATGCGTAGCAAGCGTGTACGACCTGTCCCAGATTTATCGCGGTCATAATTTTTCCAGCCCGTTCTTCGATGTGCGTTCGAGGTCGAAAATCCGCTCGTGAAGAGAATTTTCGCGTCTTCATTCGCCTCATCTTTTCCACATTAAATAACTTGAAGTTAACAAAAACAAAAGTATAATAACGCGACATCTTTTTAAATTATAAATTACACTTGATTACTTGATCTTATAATTATTTGAAATTTTCCAAGTTTTTGTAAACTCGTTATTTGTACATAATACGATTTGGTGCAGCTTGTTTTAAAAATGTATGTTTTTGCTCTCACAAAGTGCGCAGATCCCCATATTGTAATTGTTCAATTTGATTTGATTATATAATACATTGAATGAAACACAAAAAAATTCATATCGATATACCATAGGATATAATGAACCGGCCAACAATGCTCGGATAAGATGTTAATGCATCGGTTTTTGCGTTTTTCATTCGTTGCACTTCTATTTATCAATATACACAATTGCCAGATAAAAAAAAAAAAAAAACAAAAAACAATAATTCTGCGGCCTGTCCGTATAATTGAGAGTTTTGCACGAAAACAAAAAACACCGATCATTTTCGCCGATAAACCGAGTGCGCATTTTCGACGCCGAGCTGAAAGAAAAGTGGAGTAACTTGTTTTCATTTATAACACAACAGAGCGCTATGTATCTACGAGCGAACAGGCGCGAAGGTTGATGCGTTGCGCGGATATCGTTAAATAGGACAGGCGTACGATCCATTATATCACGGCGAGTTTAAACTGTCGTTAACGACTTTCCGCGCCCCCGCATCGTGCGCGAATTCCCCGGCCTTGCAAGCCCCCGGAGCTTGTAACCGACTCTGCTTTATCTATTTTTTTATTTTATTTTTAATACCTACTTATGTCGACCGTCCAGCGCTATCGCGATTCGACCCGACTATTACGACCGTCCCGTTAATTGCGACGTTACCGCGACCTGTTGTACGCCACTCGAGCGCCGCATCGTTACTTTCTCCCGATCGTTTTACTGCCTTACCTGAAACAAAGCAAAAAAGAGATCGTTTATTATATTGCTGCGCGAGAGATAATCTCTGCATTAAGTTTTATTTCAAAGACTATAAGCGCAAAGATATCGAATTTTTTGCCTAAACGTAACAGGAGGTTGAAGAACTTATTTGCGAACTAAATAAAAATCCTTATCTAAAGATATTTGAAACAGGAAGTTTTCAAACTTTTTATTGCAGAATTCACACATAAGTTTTTTTTTTACGGGAGAATTTATTTTTTATTTCATTAATTGCTATAATAATGAAACTTTCGTTAACACTTGCTCTCGTTGATACGCTGTTGACAACGTATAATGGCATGTTCTTAGCTGTCGTAAGTAAAGTTTCTTAATTTAGCACTTGACAGGTTTGAGACTTCCCACCTTTACTTAACAAAATTGCACTCAGCTGGCTCAGAACTTTGTTGCGCTAGAAATATCTGCCAGTTTCATATTCGCGCGATGAAAATCGGAGCTATTAGTGTCGCGACTCTATTTGTATGCTCTAATATTTCTCACGCGAGGATGGACAAAAATAAATAGCGGAACACACAAGAGAGAGAGAGAGAGAGAGATTCTATTCTTGTTTTCTTTTTCTGTCAGTTGCGCTTTGTTATTAAATTGCAATTTACAAAGTTGATTTTGGAGAAGAATTTAGAAGAGAGAGAGAAAGATTTTAGAAACTGCGCTCGATTTTCTAAAATGCGAATTATATATTGTTGGGAATTTTTTTTCTGGCCTGTGGACCGATCAAGCGAGAAAGAATCAACGGGCGGGACCCGTGACACGTCGTCGCCACGCCGGTAACCAGACTCTTCCGGTTTCATAATAGACGGCTCGTGGTTACTGGCGCGAAATGACACGGAAGCGGCAGCAGCAACGGGCGTTCTCGCAGACCGTGCGAGAGAGCGAGCGGCTCACGAGCAAGAGTCTGGTTGCCTTCGTGCTCCGATGCGCCGATTCAATGCCAGTCGACGATAATTTGAGAGACAGCAAAGAATCCTCGAGAGCAAGCCGAGGCGGCTTGTCTAGCTGTGGCCGATATTTTTTTCCGTGTCTCGATTTCGTCGAGTAAATTGAAGTAAATCTAACGACACACTTGCTCCCAACAAGTCGACGTGTCGTTTAAATAAAACGCGCGTTCAATGATTGAAATAAATTACATACTTCCGGAATTTCGTGTGTGTGTGAAAATGAAAATTAACAATTTAATTAATTATTAAGAGATAAAAAAAACGCAATGAACAAAACAAGAATTATTTTGCGCGGCTATTTGCGGTACAGAGATTTATATCAAAATCTCTTTGTTCACGTAAACTGTGCGTGTAATAAGGGGATTTTAAAAATCACGCGCGGGCAAAATAAATTTAATTTCGCGCTCCGCTAACTCGAATACCTACTAATTTTTTTTCCTGGCACTTTTGAAATGGCGACGACGACGACGACGACGTCGTCGTCAGAGGGTCAAGGAAGTATCAGTACGATACGGGTCCGCAAACAATCATCTCATCCTCTTCGTTCTCCTCTTCGTCCTCTCGTCGCGGACAAAGTCCTCGAAACGTTACGGTGCACCGCGCAAATTTACTATGCAAATTAGCAGATGTATTTTCCGTTCCCTAGCGAAAACCGACCGGAGACCGACGGCAAAAAAATGCATCCCACCGAGACGGCTGTACAAAATGTCCGTCGTGCAAAGAATAATTACGTAATCGCGGGTGAAATCCAGCGAAACAAAAAAAAGAAAAAGACTGCGAGAAAAGTCCGGGCGATCGTGAGTGCGCGACAAAATTTTTGTACGAGACTTGTGCACTCACACGTCGTGTGCGCTCATTTTGAAGAAACATTACCGCTAACTCTCTCTGTTTACCAGAAAATGTCGAGACTTCTTTAGCCTCTAATAAACTCTTTCTTTCTCTCTCTCTTTCTCTTCATACTTCCTCATAATGGAATTTTTGTATTTTTTTTCGTTTTTCTCGAAGAATAAGAGAGAGAAAACTTTCAGAAAGCTTTTTAAGAAACAAATGTGTAAGCATCTTTTACGCCGGTGAGAGAACTTCTGGTAAAGTTTCCGAATGCGTGTTTCTTAGAAAAAAAAAAGAAAAAAGAAAAAAGAAAAACACTTAAGGCTGATTTCAAAGTTTTATAAGCGCCGCGATAAAAACGGCGAAAACCGCAAAATTTTTACGTAAATTTTAATTCTTTAGAAAATTCAGGAATGACAACACACACATAGTCGCGCTCCGTTCATAAACTCGAGGGAAGCCCTGTCGTCGCGCTGATGCTCTTGCCTCCCTCATGTTGTCTTCCATCCCTCGAAACGCGAAAATTCATGAATACAAGAGCGTCGGGAGCAAAAAGGGAAACGGGTACGCGAGCGGGATAGCAAAACGTGAAGTCTTGTAAGTTTTGCCGGTGTAATGGAGCGACGCGACAAGAACGAACGACGATATTAGACGGGCGCGATTTCGGTGCGATACAAATTTTAAATTACAACGCGAGTCACGGAGGGAGAGGAACGGCAGATACGGAAGAGAGAGAAAGAGAGAGGAAAGCGGCCGTCGAAGATAATATGCAAAAGAGAGGCTTAAAAAGTAATTACCGTTGAAGAGCGCGGGCTGGTTAAAAATTGGCGTACATAAAAAGTTTTCTAATTTCGGCTCGGCCAAGAGAACCCTCTCCTCTCTTTCTCTATCTCTCTTTTTCTCTCTCGAGTATAGTGGGAAACAAGAGAATAGGATAAACGGGGAGAGAGAAAGAGAGAAATCGCTTAAACCGCGCGTAGTTACGTGCCTCGCGGTATGTACGCTCGCGCGTTAAGCGCGCGTTCGTGTAAAGTATGTGCCGGGAGAACAGCGAAGTGCAATATGAGCAACGTGGTCTCGTAGACTCTAGCGGTTCGAAGTACTCTCGACTAATTGAGAGCTGCGATTCAGCCGCGATAAATTCAGCCACGTCGTTCTTAAGAGATCCAACTTTACAACTAAAAACAATTAAACGTTGAACAATCGACGACAAGTCGTTGTTGTGCGATGTTGAATGTTAACAACGTCGCGTCAAGTAAAATACCGATATTTAATTTTTCCAAATATATTTTTCTTGCGCATATTTATCAATGTTGCACGAATATTAACCGCAAGTAGAGCCGCGTAATCAATTCGCTGAAAGAAACTTTCTTTCTGCAAATGATCTCGCCGATTAAATAACTCCGTTTGCGGACAGCACGTGCGGAAAAGTTTTTTTTTTTTTCAGCAAACTACAAACGTTAATTCCCGTTACAAACAAGAGATTAACTCGGATATCACATCTACATAAACAATATGTGTAGAGAGAGAGAGAGAGGGAAAAATGTTAATAAAGAGAAATAATTTTCTGCGAACGATAAATTGTTTAAACAATATTCCACGTAATGCATGAAGAATGACAATTACCGTCGCGCATCCGTTATCCGGGCGCATTTAGCGTTGAAAACAATTTGTACAAGCCCGTTGTTATTTCAGAAATAATATTATCAACGCGTGTCGGCGGGAAAAAACATATTAGGGAAAGAGCAATTTTCCGAGCGGAGTTTTAAACGCACCGAATGATGCGTTGCGTTTTTTTTCTGCGTGCATTGAATATATAAAAAATAAAAAAAAAAAAACAATCGCACTACGCAGCGTCGTTCCATTAACCTAATTATAGGCAACAGTTGTTATCACCGCAACGATTACACGAGCGAAAAGGCTTCCGTCGTGGAAGCATATTGTTCGAGAGCAAACTATCCGAAGTGCAAACAGTCGCCGGCGTTTTCTCATCCGTGTAAATGCTAATACGCCATTAAAGCGCCGGAAAAGATATCCCCGGACAAACAAAAGTAAGATGAACGACGTTGCCGTAATTATCCGCAAAGCAACATGTCTTTTTGCCGTTATTAAAACGTTATCTCCGCATCGCAATATTCCTCCTCCCCGCTATACGTTTCTGAAACAATGTTTCCTGATGTAGAAAATTCGTTTGTAGCGAGTTTCCACTCGCGCATGACGTTCTTACAACGACTAGATATGTGTTTTGTGTAGTTTTTCCGTGTACAACAAAAATCTGAGAGAGAGCAAATTGCGGCCACGAACTACAGTTGTTAAAAACGCGTTAAATAATTGAAGTTTCTGTGTTTGATAAAAGAGAAACAAAATAATTTTCTAATATTTTTTTAGAGAAAACATGCGTAATTAGGAGAATCTAAGATTTACGACTGTCGACCAATCGCAAAATACTGCACAGAGAGAACGGTTTCTTTAGATTTAACAAATTTCCAATGAAATTATTCCAAAGAAATTAATTTCTTTGGATTTAACAAAATTAAATTAACAGCGGCCACATTAGCACGTTTTCCCATCGGCAAACCGAATATTGAGAAACCGAGCTCGTAAATATCATTGTACGCAGTCGAGCCGCGCGACGACGACAAGCTCGTGACAAAACGAATCTAATAAAGTTTAACGGCAATTCCGGGCGTTACAAGTTGGAATACGTACGCGACGTCGTTTCCATTAACACGTCCGCTCCGTGCTCGTTATCACGAATTTTCAAGATTCCGCTTACGCACGCTCGCGCGGAGTCAAACTCCTCTCGCTTGGAGATTCCTTTCTGCGTCGCTGGCAAAATGTCGAGCGAGAAAATTCACTTTGAAATTCTCATCATCTATCGGCAGCGGCCGCGTTTATTTTGCAGTACGATCTTCAGCTCGAAGAATGTTTTCTTCTCTTAATTTTTGTTTTTTAATGTGTCGCACACACCATTTTTTTTTTTTTTTTACGTTTGTTCCTCTTTTCGTCTGTTACACATTGTGTATTTTTTACAACTGCGTATCTAAAAATTTATCAGTTCGATGTCTCTGCGCAGCATATGTTGTATTCTTTTATATTTTCTTATCTCTGTCTTCATCGGCCACGCTCTGAATTCCACAACGCGCGAATTTGATCTCAAATCCGCCGTTTTGTGTGCGGCGCGGTAGCAATTTCTCTGCGAAACGTCGCGTCGTTAAGAGAAGTTTCGTTTCCGCTAACAAAATCTTTCTTCGTTCGAGAGACGCGACGAGGAATACCAGGTGGAAGGTATGCCCTCTCTCGCGTTGACGCGGAAGAAGCCACCGCGTTCGGGTGTTTCCTCCTCCTCGACTCCTTCTTGCCGCTTGGCGGAGCGCATTTCGCCGGGAAGGTTTAACAACAGCTTGCGGAATATTACTACAGGGCCTCTCTTGCTTGTACTCTTTTCTCCATCTTCCCGCAGCATGACAGCCGACACTCGAGAGATCCTTTCCTCTTCTCGTCCTTACCATCTTATCTTCCTTCCTTCCTCGCCCGTTTCTTCGTTTTCTTTTTCCTCTTTCTTCTCTTCGCGCACTATATTTTCCAAATGTGTCTCCGTCCAAGTAAAAATCTGACGGTGTAAGAGGGATCAGGTGATTCCACTCCGCGACGCCATTGTGTAAAATCCTCACGAGCGGACCATCGGTTCCGGGATATACAGGCACGTTCGCAACGAATCGGAATGACGCTGCGTGCAGGTGCCTCATCATCGTGATCGCTCCGCATACCTTTCACGCCCGAAAAAAAAAAAAAGAAAGAAACGTGTCCCTTCCTGCTTGCATTGTGCCTGTCGCGTTCTAACAAAACACCCCTTGTTAAAATTCAAGGTTATTTGGCCACCGTTAAAATTCAAAACAATGCCTTTGAATAGGCTTCTAAAAATTTTTAATTTTTAAATTGTTCTTTTTGTAAATTTTTATGCAACAAGTGATGTGTGTTTTATAGAATTTAATTGCGCAAATTCAAAGTACGACGCAACATTACGCGTATTAAAATATCGACCGCGCACGACTCGCGTTGTCATCATTGCGCGCGCAGTCACTCGACGTAAGCAATTTTTTCACGCACTGTCGCGCACTTCTTCGATGGACAACGCACCCCCGGACATAATACGTTCGTTATGAAATTTTAAGGGGTAGGAGAGGAGGCCGAACTAACTCTGCCGTCGAAGCTTGTCGCGCACAGAACGGGGGTCTGCCGATGAATAGCTGCGACTCAACGGCCGACTTTACTCGAGTTAATTAAACCCAACATCGTCGGAATAAATTCACTTAACGTCGAAGTGCCGGCTTAGTCATCGGTAACGCGATATTCCGTTCCTGAGATCGTCATTATCATTACCCTAAATGTATCACTCCGTCGCTATATATTGCTCCATCACGCACGCGAGTTAGAGAGGTAGACGCGCGCTATAATAAAGAGCATATTGATCTTAGACATTCCGCGCTTCGTTAAGAAAAGAAACACACGCTCGCTTCAACCAGTTTTAGATTAGAAAAATAAACTGACACGTAATTACAATTTCATCCCTTCTCTCTCTCACAATAAAATAAAACGCGAAATGAAAGAACAATAATACGAACAACAACGATATATCAAATAACTTGAGATTCGCTTCACTCCAATATCATTACCGCTAACAAGCAAAAGAGAGAGAGAGAGACTCAGGATGTTCGAATAAATTTATAAGTCAGCCGGAAGCGGAAGGTGGGAGGAAAGGGACAGCGCAGAAAATTAGGAATAAGTATCTAATAACTGAAAAATGTGTCCCGGTATCCGGACGTAGACGGGAACGGGGAGGGGAGCCAGAACGTGCGGGGAAAGTCAATGAAGGGATAGCGAGAGTCGACGACGCAGAAATGAGAACCGTACGAGAGGAATGACAATGGTACACGGAGCCACGGGAAGAGGGTTTAAAACTTCAACCCCTCGTGGAAAATTTACAGTTGGATCCGGCCGCGTCATTAAACACGTTGTTTCATAATTCACGCTACAATATATATATATATATAT
>QVOB01024531.1:0-19986 GCA_014839585.1 Pseudomyrmex concolor
GAAAGCGATGGATTCTAATAGCGTGTGATTTTCAGTCGCACGCCGTGAAAATCAGCTGATCGCGAGAAACTGTCACATGACAGTTCACGCTTGTTCGCTTTGTTTCTTGTATAAGACTATTTTTCTTTACAACTAAAAATTTATACAAACCATCGCTTTCCGCGCGCTCGCATTAATTAATTAATAACTCAATATAAATATCGCGAATTTTGCAAATAATTTTTTCTGTTCAGATTGTTATTCAATTTATCTTCAAACTTTTTCAGACATTCTGCATGTGTGTACACATACGTTTTTCTCGTCCAACACATGCCTGGTCGTAACGGAGTTTAAAAGAAACTTCGATGCGCGCAGTAATACTTCGCAAAATTATTTTACTCGAGAAATCAGAAACTTTCGAGGCGTTGCCTCTCGTTTGCATCTACTTTAAGAAGTAATCCATTACCCTTCTTCTGTTTATCGAGAAGCAGTTATTCTCTCACGGCAAATCACTCTGTGCCTTCGCTCCGTGCTCTAACTACACTCTATCTCTAAATCGATTTACCAGCAGTTATCGAGCGCGGAATAAAAAAAGAAGATACATGTAAAGCGATACTTGTTAGAGTCCAGTCTCGACGCAAATCTTGGTTGCGCTCAGATTGTAGACAGCGCGCATCAAAAACGTGTTCAACACAGACGCGCGCAACATTTATGCACCGCGACGTGCATACACGCACGTCCGGGGATGAAGATAGCGCACACAAAAATGGATATTTAGAGAAGAATGATTGATGCCAGGGAACTCGAGCCACCTCGTTACGACCTCGCTTCCTGACTGCGCGCCGGTTTTTTTTTTCTTCACTCGCATTACTGTACTCCCCATCCCTTTGACGCTCGGTTACAGCCGCCCCGCAGTTGTCCGGGCTGGAAACGAAATCTTAATGACACCTGTCTTGAGTGCTCACCGCCCGGAGTTGCGCTGCGTGCAGCGAAAATCCGCGTGTGTGTGTTTGTGCGTGCGTGCGCGAACGAGAAGGAAATTGCAAACCTCGCGCACGGCTCGCGTATCTTCATTAAATATGATTGATTTCTTCTAGCTTCCCCGCGGCCTCAAGTATACGTCTTTAGTTTGCGCGCCGCGCGGACTCGTCGATTTTTCAATCGTCCGAAACGTCCGTGGCGATCGTATTCAATATGCTGTGCCGTATCGCTTTATTAAAATTCCATTACACGGATCCAAAAAACGGCTTTAACTGTCCGTGCTATCGTTCAAAGTCGAGCGAACTCACCGCAAACGATACTCTGTTAATCGACAAAAAGCGTGGCTTCTTTTTCCGTCAATCAATCTTGCCTCGCTCCCGCGACCGCAACGGTAAAATCGCGGCAAATATCGAACGCCAGTGTAGCTAATAAAAAAATCATAACCACGATCAGAAAAACGACTTTTCCACCGTCTTCAGCAGAGGTGATACGCGCATCTCGGGGATAATCCTGACGAGGAAGAAGGGGAGAAGGAGAGAGAAGAAAGAAAGGAAGAGAATACCGATCTATCTCGCCGGCCGATCAACTTCCACTCTCCGCCAACACGACAATGAGCCGCGAACCTGCACTTACCCTTCTGCAGAATCGCGGGGATATAGGGAGGAGCTCAAAACAGGTCCCCTATCTTCTCCCCGTTCTCCTCTTCCTCGTCGCATTTCATATAAATAAATATTGCCCAATGATTGATCGTCGTTGAGCTCCGCAGCCAGGACATTACATCAACCGACCTGACACGCGGTGGCGGGTTCCCGAGGAGGGTCCCCATTTTTTATTTACGTCTTACGCCGGGTAATTTGTCATCGTGCCACAATGCTCGCCTTACGGACAGCCCAGAAAGTCCGGCGAGTTAAAATACGTGTACGGATGTAATCGTCAACCGGGGCATTGATAAGTGTGACGACGGGCAACGACGGGGGTTGCATTATAATCGACGGTATATTCAACGTACGTCTCGCAAACGAGAAGAGATAAACGAAGGAGAAGAGGGAGAATGAATAAAAAGCATTATCTCTCAAGTGTAATGCGATTTTTCCACTTCAAGTCTCTCTCATTTATCGATTGCTCGCTGCAAAATTCGCTCGCGTCAAAAGCGCGTGCACGAGAGGGTGTTGCCTTTTGAAATTCTTTGTCGAAATTTCAGTTATCGAAAACAAGAAATGTCGGGTGACAAGAGAGAGAGAGACAACGTGACGTCACAAAAGATCACACGCCTGTAGTTTGTTTTTCTTTTTTTTTCCAACAATAACCTGGCACATTTTTGCGAACGTGTGTTTATTGGAATTATTTTGCTAAGAATAATTGAATTTTTTTTTTTTTTTGCTATTCAATCCCTTCGTGTTTCACTCGTACAATTGTATTTTCATATATATCGCGCGTGACGCGTATTGCGCGCGAGCTGTATATATTGCGCCGGCGAATTATTGAGATTTTTACATCAAACTATCCTGGGAACGCTCGTTCGCTGCGCTGCATTCTGTAACAGCAAATTTCTCGCATCCATTTCCCTTCGATACGCCCCCAATATTTCGAAAATACGCAACGCCCGACGTGCCGATGCGCGCCAAACTATCCGGAGGGGGAGGAGGTGACAAATTTCATGCGAGAGACACCTGATACTCGCGGCTACGCGAATTCGCGAGATCTACGAGAGCGCGCTGTGACGTATATATGTATATGTATATATAAACGCGCCCTAAACAGCAGACTCATCAAAAGCGTCGCGCCGTATAAATGCCCAGCGATTTTCACGCTGGCGACCGACCGACGCGACTGCATCGCGCGAATTATAACAAAGGTCGTTCTATTATATTAATCGCAAGACGCAAACGCAAGTAGGGTTTCGCAGAATTGACCAATCACTGGCTAATTTGATCAATTAGCCAATTCCGCGAAGCCTGCGACTTGCTTTCGCTCTCTGCGACTAACGCGGAACGACCTTAATGTAAAACGTACGCGACACGTTAACGGCGCGGCTGCCATATTTCCGCGCGGAACACACACACACGCACACACTCGAAGTACAATAAACGGTGCAATTCTCTCTCGCGAGCTTCCTTTTATTACGTTACATTAGTTCTCTCCTATGTAAGTGCACACGGAAACGCATTAAGGAAGCGCGTTCTTCCGCGCGCATTTCTACATTAGAGAGGCGAGGCTTTAGGAATTTTAAGTCGATGCCGGTGTGGCCGAGGCGCGTCGAGAAACAGAGAGGATTCATCATAATCAGAAGCGGCGACAATTAAACGGACGCGTGTGCTTCTCATTTATCACGATGATCGCGTACCGCGAATTGGCGGCTATGTACGCGAGAATGCGTGATGTAGAGTTAAACTTCTTCTCTTCTCCCCCCCCCCTCCTCCTTCCCCTCAAGAAAATTAGTCCATAAAGCGGGCTGTGCAGTTTCCCACTCTCGGAAAGCTCCTCGCCTTTACTTTCATCTATTATTACAGCCGACAGCGCGGCGAGTCACCGGCGCCGTCGCCGCGCGTCTACCGTATTGCACGTGCACTTATCCCTTACGCGCGTATGCGGTTGTAAGAAATTGTAATTGTAAGAAACGGAAAGAAAGAGAGAGCAACGAGCTCTTCCTTTTCTTTGCGCGATGTGCAGAAGCATCATCGACCATATACCGACCTAAGTGTCCATGTATTATGCAGGATTGCTAAACGGGAGGTAACTTGTCGGTACGTTTTGTTCTACGTAATACACACACAAAGTAAAAGAAAAAAAAAAGGATAAAAAATCTTGAGAGATGCTAATTCTAAGCCAAAATCCTGAATGTCCATGTATGAAAACGTGGTTTATTTCAATACGTTCAAACGTTTCGATTCTCATATTGGATCTTCTTCAGTGAAAATTAAATAAAATAATGTGAAGATGTAATGAAAGGCTCCCAAAAATTTTTTAAAATACATTCAAAAGGGAGAAAAGAACTTCAGACACAAGTGGTTTGGTGTGTAAACCACTCTTTTCTCTCTCTCTCTCTCTCTCTCTTTCGGATTTATTTTAAAACTGGAATATAAACATGTAAAAATAAACAATATCATTACGTCAAACAAAACTAACGATTATAAATATTTCGCAAAAAAACAATTACATAAATGGATCTTACCTAAATTATATAGATGATAAATTGCACATCATAATATGGAATGGTTAGTGATTATATAATAAATAACTGATAAGTAAAAATAAATTTGAAAATAATGAGAGAAGTCAATTAAATATAAAAAACATACGAACGTTGTCAAATGAAACTTTGACAATGTTAAAATTCAAATTCACTAAACAAAACGATAAACACACGTTTTCATATACGGATATCCAGTATTTTGGTTCGTATTGACGTATTTTTTTTCATTCTTTGACATTTTTATTAATATTCTTATTACTATGAAACTCCAAGTAAAGAGTGCTGGAATAAATGCGTCAGTTTTCGAAAAGTTAGAGAAGGTTCTCATTTTTTTCTTTTTTTTTTTTTTTTGAATCCAAGCGCATTTGTTATTAAAAAGACATCTCAGAGAACTCTTTCATGTTACAAAGTATTTCCGAGATATTTTTCCCTCATCTTTTTTTTTTTTGTTGTTTCTCAGCTTTATAGTTGAGCCATACAATGCAGCTGCACGAAGTGCATCACGCATAATGCATACGTGCGCCTTCCAAGTTCGTTGTCTGTAAAAACAGGTTGTAAGATCGACTTTATTCTTATCTGCATTTCCTGCAGACGTATGATTTCAAAAGGGTCGTCGACCAGAGCTGCCATTGTGATACAAGCACGACTTCCACGAGGACGATTTAACGATAGGGGGAACAAAGTTTCCGTATGATAACTATGTGCCTACAAGCAGTATTATAGGATAGAGTACACGGCGGCATATATCGATCTTAGCTGCTGCGCGAAGGATGTTTTTTCAAGCCACTATGTGTTGTCGCATCGAAAATAATACAAACTTCCCCGATAGGTTTGTCATGAGTTTGCAAATAACTTCTAGCGTATCTGTCTCGTTAAACTTCTCTTTTCTCCTCTTGGTAAATTATTGACGACGTCCATGTGTCACACATCCGTCCGGAAGTGTAACATAAAGACACGCTTTACAAACAGTAATTAAACACACGTGCAATTAACTTTAATTTGTAAACCACAAAAAAACAGAATTTTCTTTTTTTTTTTTTTGCTTGTATTTATGTGACGAAAAAAAAAGTACGTCTGTGCGAAATTGTGCCGCCGCACGCATGTGTCTTTGACGTCATTCTCATCACACAAGACTTGTCCGAGTGGGAGTCGCAAGTCGAGAACAAAAAGCTGGACCGTGATAATGCGCGGACGGAACAAGGAACAGTCGTCTTGGAAACTTCTGGCCGCTCACAGCTTAAAGTAACTCGTAAATCTCGTTTTTCTCTCGGTGGCCTCCGGCGAGGCGAGAACCGACGACGATCCCTCCTCCCCCCCGCGCGGTATACACCGTACAGTTGCATCGCATGCAACTGGGACGAACTTTTTTACGTAAACTAACCGGGGCAACTTCTTAGCGTAATGCATTTATTGCGCTATAAAATGCCGCCGCCTCGTTATAACGGAGGGCGTGATAACGAGGCGGCTCGCACGGCGTATCCGAAAATTATTAAACACGTTCGAAGAAAAAATCCCTCTCCCTTTCTTTTTCTCGCAGCAGCGATTTGTGTAACGCGCTGAGCGAGTTTCTGGTAAATATCCGCGCGCATCGTGTTTTCAAGAAAAACTAATATCCAGAGTGGAAAGGCTCGAAAGAAACAGAAGTTAGTTTTTTAATCAACGAAGAATATTACCCCGGTCCGAATGCAGTAGTCCTACGATATTTCTTTCGGTACGAATTCCCCGTACATATTTAATAAGTTTTCAGCCCTCGCGATCGACCGTTCTTCTTCTCTCTTCGCTCCTCCGAGAAAAGATTCTCCGAAGGAAGGGCGCGGCCGAAAACCGCACGGTTACGTGACCCGAGAAGATTGTGCGGCGGAAAAGGAGTTCGCAAAATGATAGCCGGCAGTGGATGCATTCGCGCTGCACTTGTAATCTTCACTGATACAACCGAGTCCGGAATTTCGTGCCAGAACCCATTTGCACGGAAATTTTGCTCGATGCCATTGTGATAGAATTTCATTCCTTTTAAGAGGCATAAACCTTTCGATTTATAAAAGGAGAAAACTTGATTATTCCGCGGATTATTGAAAGATGTGTCGCGCGAAATGGCCGCGCTCCCGGACGGAGTGCGAATCTTCGAACGCGCGCGAGAGAAGAAATCGCGCGGCGCGTGTAAAAGACCGATATTCGACTAGAGAGATGTTTAAAAGAGAATATTATCGATTTGCATTGCAAATCGCGCCGTCGTCGTTTTGCCGAAGAGCGCGAATTAAAACACGGTCGAGCTTTAAATAAATACATTTTCCGATTTATCATCTTTTTCGCTGGATGATGCATATCCATATATAAATATATATATATTGTAACAGTTACATATCTGTGTAAATCTCCCCCGTGATTTTCCATCTTTTCCGTCAAACAGAAGAGCTTGATTAATTTTCGATAATCAACTTGATTTTGCATAACTGAGAACAATCTGCGCGCTGCAAAAATCTATTTAACCGTCATAAAGCTGTTTCAATTTATTGGAAAATGAAAATGTCATCTAATAATTCGCATTGCATGTGTGTAACGTTTTGCATGAGCGTATGCAAAACGTTTCGCAGCTACACACACATGTGTCTCATTAATATTAAAATTTTCATAATCCTGGAATTGGAAAATTATTTCGCCGATTGTCGCCCGGCTCGACATTTAGATGATAACGATAGTTATCGCGCGGGGTGGTGTGAAGGGAGGAAGAGAGAATGAACCGCTGCGCATCGGGCAAAACGGCCGGAAAGGAGCGAAATTGAGATAGGGATACCGAAGTTGCATAATCGACCGAGTGGCGTCACGGCGTCGTAAGTTCGCGAACGAATAAAACTTGTGACTAAGTGAATCGAGTGAATAGAGTCCAAATGAAAGAAAGCGGAAACCAGTAAATCCATTGAAAAACTTTCTCACTTGCCGCTGCGGACGCTGCGACTTTTGCTCAGACATTGTCCCGGAGTCTTTCGCCGATGAGCTTTGCGATACTACAATGGAGGAGGTGGAGAAGGTTCCCTTCTTACATATGAAAGATTTTAAGTCACGATGCGAAACCTCGCGTGGCACAACGAACACACGCGCGTATTCGATTCATAAACTTGCCAGGAATGCAAAGTACATTTTCGAAGTTTGGATAGTAGTTGTGTTACTTACGGTTCGTTTGACTTTTTTTCGAGCTACGTAGAAGGGCTCTTTAAAACTTCGCGCAACTTTCTGACGATTACAGTTATGAAAACTTTCAGGTGTCGTTTAAAATTTAGTGCGGCACAACGTCGCAACACAAACATCACATTAGACAAATATGTTCCCGCTAATATCTCGACTTCGTAATAGAGATAAAAGAATTGTCTACGCGGTGTTGAATTAGATAGAAAAAAAAAAAAAACAGTTGCTGCAGTTAGAAGAAGATGATGATTAAAATTCTCATTTAACGTGTGGCTAATTTCGAAACGTGTCTTAGCTGGTCAGCCAAGAGACGGCTCGCAGATTTGGCGAGGCGAAATATTTTGTTAATGATCGAAGCGGATTTGAGAGGTGCCGATCACTTTTCCGCGCTCGCGTATGGAAAGCACGTGCTCTCATCAGGTCCGCGAACTTGGTAGGTCCGCCAAATTGCTCGGCTAGGATTAAATCGTTCTTCCGTTATACGGGAGAAGGGGGCCCCACGTTATTACGCGCTGCTCGCTTGCATAAAATACGCTTAAATTATACCGTAACGTACCGCTCTATTATACAAGCGTTTCTTAAGTAAGAAAGTACGAGGACGTTTAGGATCTTTTGCAGATTAGAGAGCTTCCATGTTCGCGCGCGCGCGCGAGAGAGAGAAAGAGAAAGAGAGAGAGAGAGAGAGAGAGAGAGAGAGAGAAAGAGAGAGGAAAAGGACAGAGATATAACCGCGTAATTTCGCTTCCTCGATTACCAAAATTGTCCAATCAAAGCTGCGATTTAACCAACGGATGCAACATACTCACCGGAGTGGAATCGACACGTGCATCGTACGTCAATCGAAGGCCAACGTAAATTGCGAGAGGCAGGAAACTCTCTGCGTTGCAGAGAGGATGCAGCGGGAGGGACAGGTGCGAGTCTCGGTGAGCGCGCGAGAGTCACGGCGCGATAATAAAACGTCGGTCTTGTTGCGCGGGGTCGCGACTTTGGGAATTTTCAAGCGCAGCTCTTTCTCTTTCAAGCGCGAGAGAACGTCTCGGGAACGTTGCATCTGCGGATGGGGAGCGTGAGTATATTTAGTGGCAGTGAACTCCACCCGCTGTCCGCCCAATATTAACTCGCGCCATAATGCGCTAAATTCCTACCGCGGGCATCTTTCTTTCTACCGGAGAGAGAGCAAGAGTCTTAAATCTCTCTCAGCGCCGAGAGAGTAACCGGCAACCTGTGTTGCCGCTCGTATATATCCTTAAGTCCGTTTCGAACAATCGCCCGGGAACTCTTTTCTTTCCTTTCCACTTCGCAGTTATGCTCAGGAGCGAAGGAATTTCACCCGGCGCAGCCACGTACAACCGCGCGACGGACACACACACCGAGATTGCACCCTCTTCTTCTTCACGTGGTATAACTTTTCTATATAGCGTTGCGCGCGAGAAGCACAATGTGTACTGTGACTCTCGTCCTCTCTGTTGCAATTTTATCGTAAATACTTTGATCAAAACTCATCGATTTTATTTTACAACACAATTCAAAAACAAAAGCCGTCTAGAATTTAATTACATGTGAGGTTGTTTGCGTTATAAAGGGTGTCTAAAAAATTTTAAGAAAGAAATACAAAGGTCAAAATGTAAAGATAGATCAGGCCAATCTACCTTTCAAAAAGTCATTTACTATTTTGCAAACTTCGCAATATTAATTAATTAATTAATTAATTAGTCAATAAGCGCGTGGGAAGCGGTGGTCTGGACTCTGTGAAAGTGTTCCATTTTCACTTGCAAAACCGAATAATTTATCTCACAATCAATTAATAACGAGAAGCGGAGCGAACAACAAGCAAGTGACGTGTGACACAGCTTCTTGCGATCAGCTGTTTTTGACAACTAAAAATCATACAGAGTCCAGAGTCCCCCCATCGCTTTTCACTGGCTCACATTAATTAATTAATAACTTAATAATAAATTTTGCAGACTGGAAAATCACTTTTTTGCTTAGATTGATCCAATCTATCTCTTCGGATTTGTCAGAATTTTTCAGACACTCTGTATACATGGCGCGTGTTATTAGACATCCTTTCTTTAATAATAAATGACACTAACAATCGTTAATTCTCTCGTAACGATAGTTGAACATTGCTAACGCCAACTTACGTCTAAGAAACTCGAGATGTTTGCGCGATACATCGTCTATTTGAGACACTCGCAGCGCTAAAGAGCCGCACATGTTCACCGGCGCGCTGAAACGCGCCGCGTTAGCGGCTTATGGCGCGCATTAATAAACTCGATCGCCATTACCGCAAGAACGAACAATATATATACGGGCGCTCACTTCACGAACACCCGGTGGATGCGAGGTGGGGAATAAGTAGGGCCCGCCGCTTTACATTTATCTCGGTGTAACCGGCCGCCGCCGCCGCGCGCGGACCGTGGAGACTACACACGGAGAGAGGACGCATTGATTATTCGCGGCGTAAAGCCCGGCATTACCGAAGTCCGTTCCATCCTTTACCCGCAGGTCGCGCACCTGAATGCGTCCTCGTTCGCCGGGCTCCTCCGGCCCGTTTTGTTTTTCTCCGCTCGGTCCCTCTCTCGTCCTCGACCTTTGACCGCGCTCGAACCGCCTCTGCCTCGGGAATGTGCCCGCGTATACTTTTATTTATTTTTTCTCTTTCTCTCTCTCTCTCTCTCTCTTTCGCATCGGTTTTTGCACGGCATATTATTTATCGCCCTCAATTAGTCATGCGACAAAAGACGTGTTAGTTTCCAATGTGCGGCGCGCCGCAACGATCGCCGAGACGATCTGCTTCGGCGAGCGTCGACAATGGATCGAGACTCCGTAGGGGCCCGTCGCTGTCAACAGGCGCGCCCCGGCGTTATCGCGATAGCGACTGCTGGATATCTTCGATAATTTGCGACGGGATGAAGGGAGGGAAACGGTGCGACGACATATATATCGCGTGACTGCGAAGCGACCGTTCGTAGGGGGGGAGGGGTGGACTGCATTCAGCGCGCGGGTACTTAATCGTTCTCGGGCCATCGTACCTTCGCCGCGGCGCGCTATTTATTACCGCGTCGATCGAGATCTGCATTCGACGTGCGTTACCGACGTCGAGACGTTTCCGCTCGGCGATGTGTAATTACGGAATCTTTGCACGTAAAACGGAAGAGACTCTCTCTCCTTATTCAATTCGTCATGTTTACTTCTGCATCATGTTGAATGAGTATGTTATTTTATGCTTCGATATTTATGCTCCGCGTTCTCTCTCTAAAGAGAAATAAATATAAGGTTGCATGTGAGTTATCTTTAAATGTTTCTTGCCGGCGAAAAAAAAAAAATTACAGCTACGACGTGTACGCCTTCGCATTTGCATATTGAATGCGCTAAAGATACGAAGTTCTAAATTGTGATAAAACGCATAAATATCGTAAGCTTCTAAGCACTTCCACTTTACCGTTTCGTGCCGTAAGGATGTGCACACACGCGCGCGTGTATATGTATATATATATATATATACATGTATACAAATCATCGTGAAAAGCTTTTCCCCTATATATCTCCGCGCGCTATGCGAAGAAATCTCGTCTCCGGCTTTGCCGTATCTCTCGATTTCTTCCACTCGTCCTGTTATGCTTCTTCGTCGTATCCTTCTGCGAAGAACTGTTTTGATCGTCGGAGCGTGCGCTCGCGAATACATTCCGCATCATGGCAAAAGTCAAATCTGTTCTAAACGGTAAGCAGTAAACGAAATGTAAACGGTATCGCAGCTTCCTGCATAGCATACGCTGCTCTTCAAAGGCGGCTCTTACAACTGTTACGCAATGAATACGTATGTGTGTGCCGGCGTGCGTCGTAAAAAAAATTGCACAACGTAATTAAAAAGATGACTGGCAAAAAATGCACTCACGCGCAATTTGCAGCGCAAAAACGAGCGTAAACACGAGCAAGCTTGTAAGGGGATAAAGTAGCGCAAAATACAATGAAATATTAATCCTCCGAGTTTTCTGCTAATGGTTTTTTCTGTGTACGTACCGAGTTTATTTCTTCAAACGCACTCGGAGCAGTACAAAGAGTGTAATGCGAAATAATCAAGATTGAATCTAAGCACCGCCTAAGGATCGCAAAGATATTCGGGACGGAATCGACTTTGCTCGCGACGACAATCGGGACGAGACTCCGTTCACGCGTCTTTAGCGGGACGCTTCGAATGAACGTTCCAACGAACAAAAAATATGAACCGTCGCCTGCATTTAATAAAAGTTTCGTGTGCACTTTGCGAAAAATTTCTTCTCAATTTGCGTCGAAACTATATAGGTATCTAAAAATCAATCTATTGATACACTCGCGCACGGTGCAATATCGATGCAAGTTTTTTTTCCATTCCCGCGTTAGATCCCGTCGACGTTTTTGAGCAACGATAGAAGCGGCGCCGTCAGTTTCGAATGCGAACAAACAGTACGAATCGCGGTCAACGCGTCAGAAATAAAATCACCGCGGTCCGAATCCGATTATGCCGAAACAACGAGGCGCCACGTGCAACGGGCAATTACCTATGCAAATACACCACCGCGGCTACTGGCGCTTTTATACACGTTGTGTGCGCGCGCGCGAATTCCCGGCGTTTACGGAAAAAAAACCCTCGATCGCGGGATTTTCCATCGGGCGGAAGAAGACGCCGCGCACGTTTTTTGTGCGATCGTCGCCGATCAACCGCTTCGCGGATGCGAGTTTCTATTAAATTCATTCGCGGACAAGCTGCGGATGGCATCACGGAAAATTCGATGGGTAATTGTATTACGTTATACAGCCTGTGCAGACTCATTGAATACCTACCTACGCGTCGCTCCCGCAAACACACACACACAACGTCCCCGCCGCGCACAATAAAATTCATTTAAATGAGAACTGCAGGCGTTTTAAACGCGAAGAGCCGCGACGACGAGTAACCAACTGATCCGTGAACAAAGAGAGAAAAGAGATTTGTGTGTTCTCGTATGCACGTTTTACGCGCGCGTAAATCAAGCCTGCTTAAGCTTGAATCAATCGCGGATTGTTAAATGACAGAGACACAGGAAATTTTTCCAGACGAGGAAAACTGATCCGACGAGATGTACGACAAGAAATTTATTTCGCTCGTGTTAATTCCGACCTTTCAATTACGCAAAATTTGTTGTTGTTTTGTTAAAATTAACGCATCGGACAAATTGCGTTTTTACTTTTTCACGAAATGTATACAGATTATGTAATAATCGCGACGTTAAATTCGAAACTGACAATTTCAGCGAAAACTGTAAAGCAAACCAAAGCTAATCGCCGATAACACGCGTGCATAATAAGCTCTGCAACAAATTTCGTGAGATCCTTATCGCGCGTAATTCATATCAACAAAAGAGCAGATGACGTTTGTGACGAGAGAGGAAGGCGCGCACTCTCGAGTTCTTATGGCGAATGTTTACGATGCATATTTCTCGTTAAGTAGCGAAACGATGTGTAACATCATTTTCGCGGAAAAATACAAACTTAATGATCTTGTTAATACATATTATTATTAACCGATGATGACGGGGCAAAATGCGTAACAATAATGGCGGGGAATAATTCGTTCCGCTTACTCTGCCGGTTGCCATCGATTAGCGGCGTAATCGCGTCAACATAATGTCATATTATCACGCTTTATATATCGTCTCCTATAAAACGTATCTTTTCAAAAAAAAATGTGTAAGTAATAATAGCGCGTCTGCGGTACGATTTGAAAAACATGGCAGGTTTTTTACAATATTCTATAAATTCTGAAAATGGAAATTTTCGGGTTTGAAACCGCGTTAGTCAGTCATTTTTATATCGATGTTTCGTTGGATATTTCACTTCATTTCAAAATACTATCAAGCTCTTGAAATCCTGATGATGTTAACTGAAGCATTCGCGAAAAACGTATAAAAATGACACACCGGTTCAAACCCGAAAATCATCTTCGGGAATTTTTCTATTACAGCAAAGCTTTTTTCCCGCGCTGTAATTTTTATTATATGCATTCTTTATTTTATGTATTGTAAAAAAAGAAATTCCTTTATTGGACAAATCCGGATTTTATATGAGAAAAAAATAATGTGCTCGTGCGATCTAATTTGCTCTCAACATATCCCAAAGTGAAATTCTTTCTCTTAATAAGACACGAGAACTAAGTGCGTCATGTCTTTCTTAAATCGTCATTTATACATGCGCCATTAGCTACCGTGTTAATGTAATTGCGAAAGAGCACTTGCTACGCAAGTCGTATGAATTCGCATGAATATATATTGGCACATTAACATTGTGGCTTGTCGATGTTCGGCGAATAAGTTGGCGGCGCGGCCATAGTTAATGTTATGTTAATGCAACCTTTCGTCCTTCGTCGCCTCGCGTGACTCTTTCTGAGAGCCGGTGCCGAGTTTCGCCTCTGAGAATAGACTTCGAACACTTTTTCCGAATCGCGACTTACGCATTTGCATCGCGGCCGCAACTTGCATGTGCTCGCCCGGGTTCAAGGTCTTACGCAAATCAAGGTTATGCGTGACTTTCAAAGTCCAAACAACAACCTCGAGAAAGCAAGATACAGAAGGATGAAGTTATTTCCGAACATTCCTTTGAAATTCTCTGACATGAAAAGAGAGAGAGAGAAAGAGAGAGAGAAAGAGAGAGAGAAGAAAGATATTCAAAACTTGTATTAAAATTCAAAATAAAAATTGAAAACTTTTTTCATGCCTTTAGTTCATATAAATGTTCAGATTGGATCATTAAATCGTAAAATTTTAAATAAATTTGTCGCTTTTTTTGCTACGGCTATCGCGTAGCAAAAAGTCAGTTTACCGCAGCTGATGCACAAATTAGAATTTTTAATTATTTCCACATAACGAAAATTCATCACGAAAATTCATCACGAAAATTTTAGTAGAGTCGTCAGTACGCTCCAATTTGCAATGTGTTACAAAGTCTATTATACGAAAATTTTATTCCGCAGAAGAAGGAGAAATGCGTGATAAGCGCGGGGTAATTTTAGCAAGCTGCATTGCTCCGGGCAACTCGCTTTTTATCAGTTCAGCGAAAGACTAAAAGATCCGCTCTCGAGCAATACCTTACAATTTGCAATTTCCGCGAAAATTTTTCCCCCAGCTTTTTAGTCTCGCGATAAAAACTCCGTCTAAACTGTTGTGCCAAACCGTTTTATGAAATGTAAATACAGTCGAAATCCATGTTTTCGATATCTCGCGCGTCACAATTTCAATCTCGGCTTTATCCCATCAATTACGTTCGAATTGATTCGACTAATTCACGTAAAAAAAAAAAAAAAAAACAAAAAACAAAACCGTTTCTTCGACGAAACTTCAGATACGTTCTGTGTGACTCTCCGCGAGAGGATTCCGTTTAAATTAAATTTTTATCTGAGCAAGATTGTCACACTCTTGCGTTCTATCGCGCAGATTGAAACTATCGTCTCGTTTCCAGCTCAAGCGTAAGGGGGTCACACAAGTATTTTTCCCGTACAATCACGCGAAACAAAACCTCCCCGCTGGGAATGAAACGAATTTTCATGGGAAACAATTTGCAGGAGCGCGGAAAGAAGTTTCGCGGAATAAAAGGAAGCCGGTAGACGCGGCTAAGGATAATACCGGCCTCTCGAACGAACCGGGAACATTTTCGTTTAGGGTTCTCCAATCGAGAAGCTCGACGATCCAGCCGGTCAAGGACTAGACGCGATATGTAGCAAAGAAAACAAAAAAGTGAAGGAAGAAAAAGAGCTAAATATAGAGCAGAAATACAGAAGAGAGAGAGAGAGAGAGAGAGCAAAAAAAAACGACAGTGAATGAAAGTATCTTAAGTCGAGTCTCTACTCTGCGGAGAACTCCTTCTCGGACCAACCAACCCCTTGTGTATAGTACACATTCGGCGACAAAGACAGGCGGTAACGGGGAAGAGGCAGAAAGTCCATGACGCTCCACAAAAGGATGGTCGAAGGTGGACCGGAAATAAAATGAAATCCGCTACGGGAGTTTGGCGCGCGCGCGCCGAAAGCTACACGACGCGGTCCGAACTCGAATAACGTTTTCTTCTTATTGTTAGTGTGTGTCCTTCGTGTTCTCTGCCTTCGCTCCCGCTTCTCCGAGATAGAGAGAGATAGATAGATAGATAGATAGATAGATAGATAGATAGATAGATAGAGGTTGCGCCCAATATCTCGCTGCGTCCCGATTCATCCGTGAGAATCGAAGTGATGCGCGGAACGCGTCGCTGAATTCGGATTAAAGCAAGAAGAAAAACACAATATGTAAGGGAGCTGATATCCGCGTAATATCAAAATACTCGCAGCAAGACTGTCGATATAAGATTTTTCCGACAAAATTCGCGGAACACAAAAGTATCAGAAGATATATAATCCTGACACATTTTGATTAAAATATTTGCGGCACGTTGTACAATAGACATCGCCGATGTAAATCAGATGAATCGCAGTTCGTTCGTTCAATACGTCATAAAAACGCGACTGATTGCGTACTGTCGTACGGGCCAACGTAAAAGATCAAGGGAATGAATGCGAGCAATAAAAAAAAAAAAAAAAAGGTTAGAGTCTGTCGCGGCAGGGAAATGGGGTCAGAACGTCGTTTTAATTGGAAATGAAGGGGCGAGGGTGAATCGAAGAGACGCGCGGCGATAAAACCTAACCATCGGCGAGAGAGAGGAGGGTAAAAATCAGCGGCCGGTTAAGTGGCCCGTTGTATCACCTTAATTGAAGGAATAACCGTAAACTTTGCCCTTATCACCCACTTCGCGCTCGCGCTGGCCGCTCTCTTCTCCTTTTTCGCCCCGACTGTTATCGCGGCGAGCGAATATATATGGACCACTCGACGACCGCCATGATGGCGAGCCCTCCGACGGCGATGTCTTACTCTCTGTTTTTTTCTTTTTTTTTTTTTTTTTTTTTTCCGATGGGCGGCAAACGAATGTGAATTTCGTGCCTCAATTCCCTCGGCATGCGGGCCACGTACCGCATCCGGGTGGGGAACATTATCGATTCTGTTTTCCCAAGACCGATGAAAAATTAATGGCGCGCGCGCCCCGTTCCACGAAGTGACCCGGAGAGGCTCGCACCTCTTCTCGCTTCAGCCTCTCTCTTGCCTTTTCCGACGCGTCCTCCTCCGTGCGCGCGATACACGAGACAAATCGCATTAGTCGATCTTCCATGGAGAGGCGCGCGAACGAAGGGATTACCAAGATATCCGGGTCAAGTCATTCGGAAGAGCTTTTCCCTCTTTTCGTCGAACGGGACGAGTTGAAGAGATTCCCGCGTCGGAGCTAATCGCGAATTCTCTCTAACCAACGCGGGCGCTCGCCCACCCCATTATCCCGCAAACGGCGCGGAACCAGCCAAGAATCCGGCGATTCTCAGCAGAATTTATATAACGCCAAGTCTCTTATATAAAAGTCTCCTAACTAGTTTTTAACGTTATCCCGATAATGGAAAAGTACGAACCGTATCTCGTCGTTTGCTCGGTAAACTATTTTTCATCCCCATCATCCTCTAGTCGCGCGCGCGCGACTTGTTTACGTTCACATTTGCTCCGCTCGCGGCAGCGATCCGTTCTGTGTTACCCCGCGTTAACCCTCTTGTGGAAGAAAGTAACCGGGAATGAAACGGGGGGCGTCAGCGACGGCTGGCACAAGTTGCCGAGAGAGTCTTTATTAATGAATTACCATAATTATGCCATAAGCGACGCCGTCTTTATTATCATGCTATTTATATGACCCGCATCTCCGGCGCCTCCTCTGTTCGCCTCCCGTTGGGAGGCACTTTCCATTAGTAACGTCTTCCTCCGATGAATGGAGAACGCGCGGCACTCGCGGGATATCGGAGCGGGGAAGGGGGGAGGGGGATGTTAATTCCCTCTGCGACCGTTAACGACGAGCTTTCTTTCGCGATGACAAGGGAGAGAGACGCGCGCGGAAAACGAAAAATAGGTATCCGAGAATCCAGACGCGGTTGGATTGTTGCGCGCGCGTATTTGCAATTCGCGCGCGTTCCATATGTAAAAGGCAACGGAATCTAAATCGCGGATGTCTCCCTCCCGTTCGAGCTGTTGCGCGGACGAATTTACGCGCTGGCGTCATATATATATATATATATATATATATATATGTGTGTGTGTGTGTGTGTGTGTGTGTGTGTGTGTGTGTGTGTGTGTGTGTGACTGTTCGTTAAAAACCTCGCGCGCGCGTGTCGTCCGTTTTATTTTAGACGTCGTCGGTATTTGACGTCTCCCGACGGGTGCGTCAACCCGAGCGGAATTGAGAAATAAATTCAGAAACTGTCGATTGAGCCACTGAACCGAATGATATGTGCTTGTTACAAAAATCACAGACTGTTTTCGCGATCGGTAATACCGATTTCAAAAAAAAAAAAAAAAAACAAACAAAAAGGCGAACGTTAAAACTATCATTGAAAAAAAAAAAATTAAAGAGAAAGAATTTACGACATAATTGCATTTGCGACAATTCGCGTTAATAATCACTTTGCATAATGGGGGACTCGCGAACTCACGTGATACTAATTTTATTTTCCCTTGACGGCCTATTAGATTTTTGCTCGGTCCTTTGATAAGTAGCATCGCCGCGAGATGAGGCAATCTGACGCGCATATTCGTCGCAGCGGGGAATGTATTTTTGCTAACGGTCTCTCTCTCTCTCTCTCTCTCTCTCTTTTTCTTTTCTCTTTCCACAACAGGAACCGCGTCTGCACGAAGACGTCTTCGGCATCGATGTCAAACATCATTACACAATATTCAAAGGATGAAAAACCACATGACACGAAAAAAGGGGTGGTACTTAATGTAGCGTGCGAGATAGATGGGTCACCGCGGCGAAAGTTAATTCGCATTTTCACTTCGGCGACCATCGCGGATCGATTCAAAGCGTCGCGCGCTCGTCTTATGGATATATAACCGGTCATCGCGGCGACGACGACGCAGGCGTTTCTTAACGACGTTATTATCGATTCCTCTTATCCGGGCGCAGTTTTGCAAAACGGAATCGCATTACGTGCCGCTATCGGCACGTTATTTTTTCCGAAATTATTTCAGCAAACTTCGGCAACGTTATTTCCCAGCGCGATATATTGACCTCCCGCCCGTTGTATACACCAAAATACACAGCGTGGTTTTTTGGAGAATTAAGCGTTGAAACGCGCGTCAAAATCGCACGCTTAAATCGCTTGAAGACAGATGACATGTCGCGATCATTTTTAACGTGTAAATTGACGTGATTGCAAAATCGGTGCAACAGTTTGCGGCAAACATTTCCACGGAAACTTCGATAATTTGTTTCAACGACTTCGGCAACATATCCCGATCCAACCGTAGTTATTCGTCTTTTCGTCTTAACATAACGAACGCGAACTAATTAACGAGTTATAAGTCCTTTCCAACCAGCCGGACAACGGATTTAAACCGCGCACGTACCGATCGGACCGATCTAGAAGTTAGCCCTCCCTCCCCGGACGTGACGTACTAATTAAAGGGCAACTTCGGAATGCAGTCTGCGGAGAACGCCGCGCTATATACCGGGCACGAATATTTACCCATGTAAATGGAGCCTTTCCTGGAACCTCCGTTCGCAAATGGTTCACTCACATCTCGAAATCTATCTACATGATTAAGAGACTTGAGATCTTACGTACCGCATCACCGTCCAATTTGCGTTAATAGAAGAAATATTTATTAAATATTTATTTTAAAATATTATTAAATATCCTAGACCCGCGCCCTTCGTCGTCGTAATTTAAGTGTCGCGAAAAGTGCGTTCGCGAATGAAATAAAAAATTTATTCGAATTTACGAAGCGAACTTCTTTCAGTTGGCGAATTTCGCCTTCGCCTTTCGGACACGACTCCGTTTCATGTTTACGTATGCAAATTGGCAAGGAAAAGTTACCGATTCTTTTTTTTTTTCAACGCGCGGGAACTCCCTCCATATTCTACTTATGATTCGTCTAAGAATAAACTCTAATTTTAATTTACGAGACTTGTTACAAATAAAACAGTCGACAGCGCCAACTTTTGCTAATGACGCTGAAAAAGTTGACTGAAACTGACTTATTGTTTTTTTCCCGAGGAGCTCTTCAAATTAAATAATAAGCACGACGACTTCATGTGTGATGCATCCGTTATTGATTAAGCCTCGGGGGCTTTGCGTGAAGTAAGGGTGTGCATCCAGAGGAAGGGAGCTCGAGTGGTTCCCGAGGGTGTCTATCCGTCCGTACGTCGTCGTTCTCTCCACAAGTCTGAGAGCATATCGTGTAGCCAGCCAACGAAAGACGCACAAGTGTTATCATCGTTCCTTGCAGCATCTAACAATGTCGCTGTGCCGCCAGACAAATTACAAAATACAATCGTAAATTTCTGCGCAACAAAATAACGTCGCGAAAACCACTTTTCCGCGGCAATAAAAAAAAACTAATAATAATTAAATAAATCGTAAATTAAACGAAGGATCGTGCGATTTCGCGAAATGGATGCAACCGTGCGCGGCACAATAACACAAACGAGAACATACACAGAGAGAACGGTTTCTTTAGATTTAACAAATTTCCAATGAAATTATTCCAAAGAAATTAATTTCTTTGGATTTAATAAAATTT
>QVOB01024532.1:0-15487 GCA_014839585.1 Pseudomyrmex concolor
TCTCGTTCTCTCTTAACGTTTTAACAAAATATTTAAAAACAAAAAAAAGAAAATAATAAAACGAGAAAATAATTTTAGAAAGATGACAGCAATCAAACGTAAAAAAAAAAAAAAGACAGACCGCTTGGGTAGCAAACGAGTCGCTATGTGTAACTACATTGCATGTTGGGAATTAGTTAGTGGAATTAGTTAGTGGACGTCGAAAAGGTGACACGCTATTCTTGGCGCGTGGATTGGTATAGATCGGTAGATACCTGTTTTGGATTCGAAGGTATTACGTCGAAACGCAGTCGCGCACGCAAGCACGCACGTACACACAGTTTTCATCTTTCTTTCTCGCTCTCTCTCTCTACGCCAACGTTTTTAGATCGCTGTCGCACGTAAGCTGTTTCTGCCTAATTACGCAGGTAACACGAGTTCAACGTTAAATGTAGCAACGTGTAATAACTTTAAAGCTGTTATTCTGATCTTTCGTATGTGACTGCACGCGCGCAAATGTCGAGATTTACTCGCGTTTTGAACGGTGTAATTGCAATTTTATTTCAAGCTGCTCTGACGTATTTATTATCTCGCGAATTAATTAATTGTTTTATTTTGTTCATTGAATTACGACACACAATTGAGGAGAAGTATAGAAGATTGCAATTTCGTCATATCCCATAATAAGACGATGCGCACACGCCCGTTCGCGCAAAAACGTCGCCTCGACCAAGGATAGCAACGATCGTTAATTGAGCCGAGAGAGTTTTTTGACATTTACCGGTGACGTTGCGATCGCCAATAAGGCATGAACAATTAAGCGATCGGTACGACGATTTGGTCCATTAGTCGCTTGTCGTAAAATTATCGGTAAGACGATATCTTGCAATGGCAATCCTACACGGACAATCACGGTCACGCCTCGACATCGAGACACAATAATGACGATTGCCGTAGGTGTGCCTCGCCGATCGTTTCGAGCAAATTAAAGACGATCGCTCCGTCGCTCAGCTGCCTCGTCTCATTAAGCCGAATTACGTCGTATCGTTTAGTCATCATAGAGAGATAATTAGGAATTCCATGTGTCACACGATACTTGTTCAAAGTTGCGCTTGTTTATCTTTAAAAAAACGACAATTGTAATGATTACTTCAGGACGTATTTTAAACAAATATATCGCAAGAAAGCTTTGCTAATTATAAACAATACACGTTGCTTTTCATGTTTTATGATTGCTTCTCTTTGACCTTTGCGTGTTAAACACATGTAATTCCAGAGAAAGTGAATTTTAAGATACTCAATTTGAAGACTCGTTTCCATTCGTCGCCACACACCGCATATTTTTCACGGTGCCCAGCGTGCGTGTAGAGAGATTTCGATCGCGAGTTTAAAATTCTCAGTGAGACGTCTCTCTTCTCTCATCTTTTAATAAAAGGGCGCAATCTGGAAAAACCTTAAACGTCCGACACAAACCGACTCTGCCGTGGCATGGATGCTGCGCGTCGCCTGCTGTTTTATTATCGATTCCCGCGTATACTACTCCGGCAAGCCCCTCCTGGGGTTTCTACCCTCGCTCTTTCATCCACCCTTTGTACGACTACGTGCTCCCTTTCCCGCTTTATCCTCGCCTAACGCGTCTTGCAGAAGAGCATATTGACGCCAGTGTTGCGCTGCACTTTCAATGCAAGAAAAGTTTGCCCGCTCGAACGTACATGTATATTTGTCTCAAGTTTGCAGGCGAGAAACTTCGTTCGCGCCACAAAAATAAATCTTCGAAACCACGTTCTAAAAGCAACTATTATTTATTTACGTGTGCGAAAAATCATAGTTTGCTGGTGATTTATTTATAAAATTTATTGAAGAAAAATGATGTGTATTATATTATAAAAAAACTGATATTTTTAATATAAAATAAATAATAATAATTTAATACATAATACTGTAACAATAAAAATAAAATATTAAAATATTTTTTATAAATTAATTTCTAAACGTGTTTGAATTGTGTTTCGCGATATTCAACAAAACAACTTGATAATATATGAATACGTATTATATTTTATAAAAATGCACATCTCTCCTGTCGTGATACGTACGTCTCCGCGGCGAACTATTCAGTTCGATCGTCTCTTTTATGACTTCCTTGTTTTCTACCGTGGATTATAATGAATATATTATATATAAGACTATTATATAATCATGTGCACGTCGAGAGAAGTCGTGAAACCCACGAATAACCACGATATATCGCATTTATTGTCACTCATAACTCCCGTTCAACGAGATGTGACATCATCGATTATCATGACCAAAGTTAGTCTAAATGATGTCACCACACGTCTATTCGCTGTGATATTTTTGTGTGTTTTTTTTTTCTCGTGTTTAAAAACGCACGTAAACGCCCGGTAATCTAGAATTTCTGTTTGCATTTAGATCAAATTCAGATACGAGAAGTATATCTTTATTACACATGAATTTTATGACTTTTTTGAAATTTCATATCATTTCTTCATGTTTTCTCTCGCAACAACTTACGATTGCGTAAAAGTGCATGTTTCTTTTATCGTTTAATCAATTTTTTGCGGCAAGATCACACACGTGTTACAATTTGCTCTTTTCTCGGATAAGCTTATAGGCGGATTTGCACAGCGAGTATTAGTTTTATCGCACGCGTATACTGCTCGCCTTCGCCGTGTCGCGAGGTAAATATTAACTCGGCAAAGGTGGCTATAATTTTTTCCTCGAGATAAATGGACTACCTTGTGAAGCGCTCATTGACAGATCGGTTGGCGTACGTTGCGCGATACTTTGTCTATTGCATGCTCGTTTTATCTGCACGAACGGTTCCGGCGATTATCCGCGTTAAGAGATATAATTTTAAAGCTGACGCAATTGTCGCCGCTCGCGCGTTCGAACCGAACGTTTATCGTTTCGCACGTATACAAATAGACAGGTAGATACACATTCAATTCGCGCATCCTTGATACACACGTAACCGGCGAAGTTTTTGCGATTTTTAGTTATTCGCAAATAGAGTCATTAGATCGCAATAAAGTATATCATTAATTATAATTATGAACTCGGGACGCGAGGTGCAGTCGCGACGTTCTTTGTAAATAAGTTCTATTTTTTTTTTTTTTTCAGCAAATAATTATTTTCGTCGTAACCGTTAGTTTAGTGAGAAGTTGCCAAGCGAATTACGTAACTGTACGTATGCGGATAAAGTTTGTTTTGTAAAACGAGCGCGGTGTGAGTTTCTGATTAATTTGCATTGTAAATGAAATGAGGCGATGCGGCATTCTGCTGAAACGCTTCTCATTTCGGATAACACGCATAAATAATCGACGTTGCGTGTTAAGCGTTTGTCTGATATTGTCACCATAAACTGGAACGTCGGCTGACCGAGTTCTCGCAAACGTGTGACGCTTCGTCGATGGGACTCCATTGGAAAGCAGATGCTTCCTTCCTTGGCTTGAGATGAATCCGCCGTTGAGCGCATTTGTTTGTTGTTTTTTTCGCACGCGACAAAAGAGTCCAACCGGTTGCTGAAACCTCCATGTGTGTCGACCGACTGCCAAGCTGTCGGACGGTCCCGCTGTTAATGGAACCAGCCACATGCCGGTGTTTCGCAATTTGCGGCAGGTTGCGACGTTTCGTCGCGAGGGGAGTTTGGTCGATACCGCCGCGCCAGAGCAGCAGTAATAATAATCCATGCAAGTTGTTTGCACAACTTTTTCATCCGCGCTCTTCCCATCGAGGTCGGATAATTATCGCAGTAGCGTGCGCTCGAAACGCGCAGGTCGAAAGGCAACCGACATTGCATGCCTTACCACAGACTATATCGTACCTACGAGAATCGCATTATCGTAACTCGCGTGAAATTTAGTCATTGTTGAACCGCGATGAGAGATTCCATCGGATTTTTCGCAACAGGTATTTCCGTTTCCGACATCTTGATTGATACGTCTTTCTCGAGGGACGTTGACGATTTAATTGCATATGAAACACAAGTAGAATTGAATAAGAATCGCAGGGAATTGTTTTATTATTGTTTTATCATTTTTTTTTTCAGAATGCGAGAGACGCGCAGAGATGAGCAGGGGTTCGCCAACATGTCATGCGTTTCAGTAATAGAACCGGCGTGTGTAGGGGCCCGAAGCGGGACGTGGGTAACAAGCAGAACCTTGGCCTCGTACTCGCGTAACGTTAAGTATTCACGTAACTCCGCTAGGTACTCGCGCGTTAACTCCGCACATCGCGTCGCCTGGTTACGAGCCATTAATTCCCGAGTGTAGTCGCGATTAGCTGCGAAGGAACTGTTCGAATCGAACAGGCAACGTGGCGAACTGATCTTATCATCAGATTAGATTGTTGTGCAAATTGAGGTTGCATAAAGATCTTCATTGCGCGTTCCGGCGCAATTAACAATTCAATCAGTCAAAATAAATTTTTTTTTAGCGACTCGAGGCAATTCTGATAAACTAATTTTTTAACATAAAAAAGAGAAATGAGATTTAATAGGCTTTTTAACGCTCCAAACATTCGCGACGCCTCTCTTTGATATTTTCCGATATCGTTTACGTTGTAATTGGACAAGTGCGAAATCCCTTTCGGTCACATCCGGAAGTGGCGGACACGAACGGGCGGATGCCTGTCCGACCAAAGTGATGACGTCCCATTCGGGAACGCTGCGCGACACGGTCATCCGATTAAAACTCCCCTTCCTCCCTCCTCTTCCGATCATGGCTTGTCATCGGAGACGAGTCCTGGCAATTTCGGACCAATTACACGCCCACGGAACATCGTCAGCTCATCGACGCTCATCAATTTCCTAACCGGTCAATAAGTGTCCTCTTCTTGCGTGCCGATTTTTCTGCTCCGTTTGCCGCGAAGAAGCGAAGACGCTCCGACGAAGTCTTCGACGATCCGCGCGCGAACGACTCGATTAATCGTACCTACATGTAGTGATACGATACAGTCGCGATAAGTTATGAGGTAACGGCGTTTGTCAAATAAAGATTTGCGGAAAGCGTGCTATCCGACTATCAACGCGTCACGTGATTGTTACTCATCCTCGGGACCTTGAGGACCTATTTAGGTCGGTTCTGATTTATGGTAAATTACGGCACGAGCATTTACCAGGCCGTTTAATGATTACAAAAGGCCAAGCGCGACTTCCTCGGTGTACAGAACGTTTTGAAACGAAGAATAAAAAAAGAATCGAGCGAGCTTGATATTAGAATTTTTGAGAAAGCGGAGTAATATATATATATATATATATATATATATATATATATATCTTTCGACGATTGTTACGTCGAGTATCGTGGAAAGTGCACAAATATCGCCGCGACATTCCTGATAACAGAGCTCGAAGAGAGCTCGCGAATTTGCAATGTATCGTGCCAGGTACGGCGATGAATATGAACGAGGTTGCTGACGGTAATGAACGAAATTCGGCCGTTTTCTTCTGCGATCGCACGTAACGATTTCCACGTACGTATCGCACAGTCGAATTTTCCCGGCTTGAGGCGTCAATCGCGCACGACAGAGCCTGACGAATATGACCGCGTTTGAGAGTCAACTAACTGGCGGTTGAAAAAAATGTCTGCCAGCCGTACACACACACACATACTATACGCTAGATTTTCTCAGCGCTCCGAGTATAATGCCCTCAGACGTTGGGGGCATCGTACACAGTCTTCCTCATAAATCTATGCAAGCGTCGTAATGATACTTCTTGCCGGTTCCCATACGCGTTCGGCTCTTTTAAGAATTAATGCTGACAAGCGCGCATACACTTGTGTAATATTTTATCGCGTTTTTTTGTAAGCACGCACGTATATCGGCATCATAAATAGATGTAAATGATAGAAACACAAATGGCAGAAAAAGTACTCAATGGTGTATCACTCGAGCACTTATTCGCAAACAGACGTGTGGATGATGGGCGATTTTGAAATAAAATGTTAACAGTATCGAACACCGTTATTTTTTACTGTCTCTTATCAATAAAAATTTTATCTGTTGGTGCACGCGATAGCGATGTCTCGAATTTTTATTTACGATTCGATAAATCGGATCTTTTACAAGCGATTTTGCATACCTATCGGAAACGCATTTTTTATGTATCGCCACTTCTGCAAAAAAAATAGGTCTCACCGATATGCACATGTCATTTTTCACCAGACGCTGCCGCGTTCGTTTTGTGAACGGGTGAATGGAAGCGCTTGTGTTGAACAAGTGGCAGGATTGCTTTTCGGTCTGCATTATTTCTCAAGTAGAATACAATAAAAATACAAAAACGTCACGTGCGTGTAGCATACGTTCTTTATTTGAAGGTCGAGGCAATTTAATATTTATGTAAGTCGTTTTATTCAAATAAATTTCTCACAGAGAAATAAAAAACAAGTTTTTAAACAGACGTGAAAAAAAATAAAATAAATGAAAAAAATATAAAAATAAAATAAAAATGTTTTTAAAAAAAATATAAAACAAAAATCAGTAAAACACTCGAATTGTGTGTTTACGTCGAACATGAAATCGTACACACCGAAACATTTACGAACTGTTACGACGTAATCTCTTTTACATTCTTACAATATTCATAGTATGTGTTATATATATATGGAGGCAACCGATGCAACAGACTGAAGATCATAGTCTGCGGAAATTAACAGAAATATATACAAAAAAATTAATAAGAAAAGATCAGATAAACAATTTTTGCTGAATACTTTGTTTGGACTAATCTCAAAAATTATTTTTATTTAATTCACATCGCGAGGAGCTTTTCAATAAAGCGATAGAGTGCATCTGAACGTAGAACTGCCATAGATGTTTCTAGAAAGATAATGGACGACGCGATGTTCTCTATTGAAATACACACAAATCTGTTTCTAAGACAATTCTCAGCTTTCAAAAGACCTCAGAGCAAATCAATATCATTTGCATTTCACTTGTTGATAGTTGTGTCGGTTCTAAAGGGGTAACATTAATTTACAGTCATTATCTGTCACAATCTCTGATGTTTTTATCCAAATACTCGTATTTTTCGAGCGACCGCACCCGAATCATGCGGCAGATTCAGAAACGCATTTTGCTTCGCCGCCCGAAGCACTGTTTTGTTCCGACGATCGCGTGAGAGGATCAGCCGGCACGCGGAAACAATACTATACAGGCGGAACAGCGCGATTTTTTTTCCGCAAACAACCACATCTCCTATCCGCGCGTCGGGTCAAAATGGCGGAAGTGCGCGCGGAGCGGCTGCTCCAATCGGAGGCGTCTGTGGACCACCGCCGATGGCTTTCGAGGCTGTCGGTTGCGAAAATAAACATCGCCGCGAAGTCGACGCGAAGAAGCTGCGTGTATCTCGCTTTCGCGAAGCATCAACCAACCTGTTTGCTGCGCGGCGGCCGCGTCGCTCTGATGCAGTCTGCCGCCGGCGTCAATCTTGCCCGGATTCATCTGAACATCCGTCATTTTCTAGGTGATTTTTCCGAGATCGTTTGCGAAGAGAGTTTTTTTTCTTGTTGTTTTTCTTTGCACTGGAATAGAAAGAGAGTTGCGTCGAGAATCGCGTCCGGACACTCGGCTGCGACGTCCGTACGCGCGCGCGCGCGTTGCGCTGACGACGTGATATCGGCTCGCGACGACACACGCGCGCAAATAAATTTAAGCGGAGAGCGGGCGGCGGCAGCACTACGTGCGATTTTGACACACTCCAGAAGATGACTTCGAAACGCGCAGCGCTCGCAACGCGTTTCAACCGACTGGCTTCGCCGAGCGCCGTCGTCGTCGCCGCCACCGACTCTCGCCGGGACCCAGCGCAGGCCCCACACGCCTCTGCCTGCCCCCGAGAAGCGCGCGAAGCCTGCCGAGCGCGTACGAACACGCCGTCGTGATCGTCCACCCACGACAAACAGCCGCTTCATCATCGAGGCAGGTACCGACGACGAAGAGACGAGCGGCAGCGTGTGAGAGAGATTGTGCGCGATTGAAATCTGCGCCTGACGGCCGCACGCGTGATTTATCGATCGAGCTCTCCCGCTCTCTCGAAAAGAGATGCTGAGGGAAGATGTGCGCCGCGACAGGCTGAATCAGCGACTTCTCTCGAGAGAAGCTGCGGTCGATGCATTATTCTGAGTTCGCTAATCGACTTGTATATCGTTTTGCCAAGTATGATCGGAGAATCGAGCACGTGAAGACATAATGAAGACTCACGTTTACACTTTTTTTTTTTTTTTAAAAAAAAGCGCGATATCACATACAATAAGATCTAGACAGATTTTAGGAAGCTAATATTTATTATCACACATCTTGTGCAATAAAACAGGAATGTGATTCTCAACTACGCGCGCAACTGTAGCTTTTAAAATAGATTTCGGCAGTGACAAACATTCTCCGTGTTTCTCTCACGCGACCGCTTAAGTAGAGCAAGAAAATGTCAGTCGGACAAAAATAGTTGGACCCGCGATAGTGCGCGCCACTACGAAGCATCTATATTAATCTAATTCTGATTGATATCACGTCACACTAGTAGCAAGGATGCTGTGTCATCGCAATTCTCGTACAACATTTGTAATAAATAAGAACCGAATAAATTGCATTTTAATATAATGGATGAAAAATTGAAAGGAAATTATTGAAATAAAATGCAAACACGCACGAAAGTTTGTTTTAATCCTCTCCGGCAATCTGAGAGGAACGATTTATTACAGTAACAGTAAGAAGTAAATATATTTAACACCGACTGTTTTATTCGACTTTGTACAATGCTGCTACATTAAAAGAGACACACACGTTTCTTTCCGTAAATAACATATATAACATAACATGAAAACGCACCGTATATCGCAACAATGTATGAAATCGAATAAAATAACGATGCTATTTTTTTGCGCACGAGATGAAAAATGTTTTGTTTTGTTTGTTTGTTTCTTTTTTTTTTTTTTGTACTCAATGACGTTCGTGGGCTTTTCTTCTCTATTGCTTCCCTTTCGATGAAATGCTTTTCTCGACGATGGCGGTTTCACGTGCAAATTTGATCAAATGGCGCGGATCCTCGCGGGCAACATGATGCGTGTGAAAGGAGGATAGAGAATGAGAACTGTGACGAATGTGATGAGCGAAAATGGCGAATGTGATTCCTCGTTGCGATGCGGAGCGTGGCGTGGACATTGACGACGATCGTTCTAATCATCTTGTGCCGCCGCTGCTCTTTCACATAGTCGACGAAGAAATGCTGTGAACAAAAACCCGAGTATCAATCAGTGTACGTCCTTTACGCGCGTATTGACACAAGTAATTAAGCATATTTATTCCACAGAGACGACGAACATACATTCACAGGCAGAGATCGGAAATTAGTCTGCGTGAAATTGAAAAAAATAAATAAATAAATAAACGATTTAGTTGTATTGTTCAAGATATCTCGGCAGCATCGATTGTTCAGTTTTGTACTGCCGATGCCGATTCGCTTTCAGTAGCGAAGCGACGGACACGAAGCGATAGACGCGATAGACGTAGAATAAGCATTAATCATTTGCAAAAAACAATAATTAGAAAATCAAAACTTGAAAAAAAAAACGTATGTACAATTTGTGTAATTGAAGTTTCTGATTATCACATCGTAAGCGGTAAAAACTCAAAAAGCTGAGTAAAGTGGAAATTAAAAATATAAACCATTATTTATGCGAATGACACTTTACTAAAAAAAAACATCAATATTTATAATTTGTAAGTAAACGCGAACTTATGTAAAATGTAAATGTTTCAGCGTCTATTCGGTATCTTGTGTTTTTCAAGTGCCACCGGTGAAACGTGTCAGTGTGGAAATTTTCTGTTCTGAATTCTGTGCACGATTTTCATTAACTGTTGTATTGTTTCATTAACTGTTGCATTGTAAATTAATTTAATGATCTCTGTCATGAAGTCATTGACCTCAAGAACTCGAGCGAACCTTCGCCACGCGTTTCTGTGCGCGAGAAGCGGGTTATCGATTTCAGCATCCCTGTTGAGCTGCAACGTTGCGTCCTATAAATTCTGGAACACGCTCGGCGCAAAAGACAGCGGACAACACAACATTAGCGACAGACTAGAGAAAAAAAAAGAGAAAGGAAATAAAGAAACATAGAGAGACAGAGTGGATAGAGAGTAAGACGAACAAGAAGCGAAGAAAAGACGGACAGAAGCGTGACGCTACCATGAGGATGTACTCACGATGGATGAAAATTGTTTTCCGTAACACCTTGACCGCTTACAACAGCACCATCATCTTCTTCAAGAAGGCTGCGAAACACAAAAATGACGTGGACGTTTCAAACAAATGGGAAATGGGAGCGAAGGTATTCTTCTTCACGTTGCCGGAACTTACTCAGGGCGGAACTTACAGGTTCTTTCAACTGTATGTAAAATTTATACGAGGGAGAGTTTCTAAAGTTTTGTATTAATTCTAACAAATCGAACGTATAAGATATTTACGGACGAGATACGGGAACTTGAAAGGATTTCTTCTAACTACCGTGCTCTATATATGTATATATATATATCAACATCTATATACGTATATTAACTATATGTATACCAACATGACTCACAAATGCAGGCGTGTATTGAACACTCTTCGTCTATTTGGGCTCATTCACAATTCCCGACTTTAAATAGAGACTTATACTTACGGGCATAGGGGATGAAACCATCATCGTCCTCTGGATCCATGCAGTCCTTTAATACTGTATCGACTTCCGCGTCAGTGAGACGTTCACCTGACACAATTATTTAGATCTCATTAGTTCACTTGCAAAGTTAAACGGTCAACTTTTAAAATCAAACTGTTTTCACTTATTAAATTTATAAATTAGTAATTTTTATTTATAAAGCATGTAAAACTGAACTCAGATGCTTCTGTTTTTAACAAAAGACATTTCATTCCGCAAAGTTGTAGTATAAACAAAAAATATATTTTAACATAACGCTTAAATTAGGTATATCGCTTTCTTTATATTCAAACGCTAGAAGTTATCCTTACCAAGCGACAAAAGCGTGTGAGACAATTCCGCGCCGAGCATGGTTCCGTTTTCCTGTTTGTCATACAATTTCAAACACTCCAGGAAGTCCTCGTAACAACCCTGTTCCTTGTCTTTTTTGACCTGACTGAAGATGGGCAGGAACTCGTCTAATTTCAGTTTCTTCTCGCCCTTCTTCTTCGTACCACCCAACTTCTCGATGGTCGCGTTCGTGGGGTTCAAGTTCAACGCGCGAAGAACGTTGCCAAGATCGATTGCGTCGATGCAGTTGGTCCCGTCTGTGTCGTAAATGGAAAAGGCAAATTCTGCCCCTTTTTCAAAAAAAGAATCATTTTGTTTAATACGTGTAATTTTGTAAGCGCACGGATATTCTAAGCGCGTGACCGTATCTGTTGATCGCCAGACGTTATTGATAACGCGATCAGTTCGCGATAAAGCAGAGATCTTTGTTTGGCGATGTGTACTTCTCCATGATCAGCCATGGGTATTTGGTCCACTCTTAAAATACGTGAGGTACGAAATCTGGGTTAATACCAGTCGTAGACACGGAGAGCCGCGCGCGCCGTGCGTACCTAGTTTAAAAATATTGTTCTATTTCAAGAGACGACAACCCCCCCTCCCCTCCAATCCGCACTGATTGAAGAACCCACCGGTGGAAGTAGTGGGTCAGATTACCCCCGCCCGAACCATATAAGAACAGCCTACCAACCTATTTTTGACGCGCCGCGAGAACGGCATCTTCCATGCCCGATGAGCCGTTATGTAACGCCGAAAAACGAGATATGCAGTATGCAAAAATTAGAAATTAGATAAAAAAACTCGCGTGTAATTAGTCGACTGCTAGTTCACAAGAGAAAATAAGTATCAATTTTTTTGTTTTAATATGGAAGAAATGGTTTTGAAAGTTTCCTCTGTATAAAAGCTCGATAAAATGTTTTATCTTCGTCAGAATTCATACGCTGTAACAAATTTAGTTCGACAAATAGTGATAGAATTTTAATACAAAATTTTGACGCCGATAGATGTAATAAAAATTTTACATTTCTCTGTCCGAACTTTTTTTCCCCACTCTTTGCTAAGTGCACAAAAGTTACGCGTTAGAAATCACTACGTGCGTCACACTAGTGAAGTGCGATGTAAATTGAGAAATTTATTCTTCAAGATTATTTTCGTGCAGTTTCGCTGAACGCGCCGAAGAATGAGCGAACTACTTTATTTTACTCACTTTCGACATCCTTGCCGCTGAGATCCGCCTGAAAGAGCACAAGGTTTCTTTATTAGATTAAAACATTGCACTTCTGATAACTCTCGTTGCTACTGCCATTTTGTAAAAACAAACCACCAAATAACTTATTAAATTTATTGAGAAAAGCTAACTATCAAGAAGTTCAGCCCTGAAAGATCATCGATTTTTCAAAAAATCCAAGTCAAATAAATCGAAAACACAAAATATATCTAAATTTTAACAAAGAGGTGATCTCCAAAAAAAGGAAGAGACTGCGAACGATCGAAAACTCACCATTGTCGATTGTTTGGTGCGAGTAGATGTTGACCGAACGAAGCTTGAACCAGGAGTGGTACTGGGTCTTACCAAATTTACTCATTTTATTTTTACAGATGGCGCAGCGATCAAGATGCACTAGAGTCATGTCGAGGTCCAAGTTTCCTCCGGAGAGGAGTCTCGGGGCATGGCAACGCTGCGGTCCAAAAACAGTTCGAGAAGCGAGGGTCAGACCTCATCGCCTCGTCTTGCTACGATAAATGGAATTTCGATGTCGACCACGACCATTCTTATGTCAGAGTTGCCAGATCTGCAACTTCCGATGTTACGCAAAAATGTACGTTTCGATCGTTGCTTCGACAAAGTTTCCTCTTACGACTATTAAACTTCCTTTAATAACTAAACTAGCGCAAGAGCTAGCGCAAGAACGTGAACACGCAACGTAGAGATCATCAGATGGTATATTTTACAGAATTTTGCGAGTTCATATACAACACTTTGCGATCATCACTTAGGAATGTACGGAGGGTCTGACTCGCGCTCAACTCGAGATGCTAAAGTTACGGAGACCACAATATCGTCTATTTTTACTCGGCTGGATTCGCAAACAAGCGACACAGTTCCCTCTCGAAAAAAAAACGCTCCGCTAAAAAAGCTACTCCGCGAAGATAAAGACGAGGACCTCTCGAGGTCGTCGTCGTGCTTGACGTAGATCGCGAGGTAACATTTCTTCTAAAAGTTTGCATTCAGTTCTTCCGGCGGCCGAAAGCGGCGCGGAAAAATCTCCTTAGTCTGCTGCCAAATCCCTTTTTCTTCTTCGTCGTCGTCGTCGTTTCGTCGAGTTTTCGCTTCTCCATGTCACTGGTAGGTAGAATCTGCTCTATAGTCATCGTGGCGTCGAGCGGCTTTAACGACGACAACGAACTCGATTCGTGTTTCTCCAACTGAATTTCCTCAAGACCAGTTTCTTTCGAGGTAGTCGGCAGATGCTGAGTCGAGCGAGATCTCAGTTTGTCATCGTGCTTCAGCTCGGTAGCGCGAAAGTGGCCGATCGATCCGCTCTCTCGAAAAGTCTTTGTACTGATCTCGTTTGCGTTGTCCTCAATAGTCCTGATAAGTTTCTCCTCTTTTTCCTCCCAAATAGCGACGTGTTCTTTACTGGTTGTGTTCGAGAAAGAGTTTTCGGTGCGGACTGGAACCGCTTTGTCCTCCAGCTCCTCGATCAGCTGATGCAGCACGCCGGCGGACACGCTGGTCGCTTCGACAGGTGCATCATCTTGTTTTTCTTTCTGGTCTGTTTTCGGCTTCGCCGATGACGTGTGCACAATCTGCTGCTGCGTGTCGCCTTGACCTTGAATCACAGGCTGAGTTTCGGCAACGTCAACTATCGGGTTCGTGAGTGTCACACTTTCGATGTTGCACGTAGCGTACTTCACCTGTTCGAGAGTGGACGGGTGCGTGTTTCGTGAGTAGATTCTTCTTTGCGAAACACGCAAAGGAATAGAAGTGTGTGTGTAGGGGTATGTGTATGAAATTAATGCACAAAAGCGGCACTAGAACAAACCGCGAGCACACGCAAGACGCCTTGCAGACGTGAGCGTCTTGCAAATGTAACAATTTGATTTGTCTAGAACCGCCTTTGATTAAGCAAATGTACTCAAGTAACAATGTTGTCAACTGTGTTTTTTTGCAAAATATATAACATTAAAAAAAATAAAAAAAATTAAATACTAAGTAATAAATATTGTTTACAAACAAATTTATTGTTTACAACATTTTTACTGTGCTATACTTACAAGTTATACTTACAAGTTATCTCGCTTGAGAAAAAAAAATACAATAACTACGTTAATTAAATAACTACGTTAATTAAAAAGTTTTTGAAATCTTATTAAGCTGGGAAACGATTTTATTGTACCGGATTTTATTTTTAACCTGTATTAAAAGTTTTGCGTTAATTTTATGTTCTGAGAAATCTGAACTTTAAATGACCGTAACTGTTCCTTGCGATTACATGACGGAATAACAATGTCGCGGAGAGTTGGTTCTCTCTCTTGTACAGCTGCATTTAATTACCTGTTTCTCCAGCCCTAACAATGAAGGCGGCAGTACGTAACGCGAATCTCCGATCTGCATATCGCGCAAGTCGCGAACTATCTTCGCGATCAATTCCATTTCTTCGGCCTTGCTGTAATTTCTCTGTGTGCGCGCTTGCGATATGTCGTTTACAAACTCCGATTGGACATTACTCGTTTCTTCGTCAACACGCGGTTCCCACGATTCCTCTATGGATAACACAATTTGTCGCGTATGTATAATTTATTTCACAGCAGTTTGTACAATAGTGAATTTGTCACATGTGCATAGTTATTTGCGCAACTTATCACACAGAAACAACCCGCCATCGTTGTTGTAAAACAACGACGACGTGTGCAACAACGTTTGCTATTCGCCGTTCGCTATTCAACGTCGTTGCATTTACGAAACGTCCAAACGCTCACACCTTACCTTCCTGTGCATCGCGGTCTATAACATCCAGAACTTGTATCATTATCTTGTCTAGCAACCCTCTCGCGAATGCCTCTGCCATGATCTGAGGCATTCTCACAAAAGAAGCCCCTCTTCCACGCGCCGTCTTTGACAGGACGCCAGACAGTCACTTTTTTTCTCTAGCAATTCTGCAAAAAGGAGATATTGATTATGTGCGATTATGTGTGTTTGCATTATGTAGCCATTTTTAGATCCCATCGAGATCGTATTTTGTTCGTCACGTAGAAGGTGACGCCTTTTTACGTGCATAACTACTATCTTTATGAATACGATAAGATTCTAATTCCCTAACTGTAACCTGATTGTAATGATGACTACATACAATCAAATAGTTGTTTTTAAAGTAATTGTTATTAATAAAACAAGCGGTAACAGATTCCAAACATAATTTTTAAAATTTGCTACTAACTTTTTTTTATATAACAATTTA